>VZRO01008265.1:140882-268593 GCA_013397915.1 Daphoenositta chrysoptera | reverse complement strand
AAAAAAAAAAAAATCACTACTGGAGCTAATAAAAGAATAAGATTCTGTTACGAATATCATTGCAGTAATAGTTCAAAGCAAGTGTGTCCAGCTGGCACGGTTTTGGCAGGGTTTATTCAATATCATGGACCCAGATGGTCTCTGGCTCTCAAATGATTTGAAGGACTCCTAATAACCTTAACAACACCCACTAGGTTTCCCAGACTGTGCCTCATACGTAATTCATCCAGCTCACAGTCTTGGCACACTGGTCAAGATCTGGATTTGAAACATGCCAAGGCTTAGGGGTTAAGAGGATCTGTGGTTCTGCTTTGAGCTATTTGAGACGTGAGAGATTAATTGTATAATGCAGAGCTGAGCTGGATTCCAAGTCTCACAAACACGCTGGATCCAGGACTTTGTGTCAGACTTTGTAGTGCCAGGAAGTGTCAGAGGCAGGAGAGAAAATATCATGTTAAGCTGGCTTATTTTATAGGATGATGCAAAGCACCGACAAACTATGATGATTAAATACCCTCCTGAACTTAGAGTATAAAGAGATATTGGTCTTCCCGGAGACCAGGCAATTCACTAAATCATGGAGCATCTCTCTGAGCTGAAATATCAGCTTGCATAGCAAGAGCAACCACATGTAGCTGTGGTTTTCCGGGCTAACAGGCTTTTTGGTGCATAAATTTCTTCTGTTGATGATCTGGGATTTGCACAGTAGTTTTCTGTAAGGAAATGCTCTTTCATGTGTGCACATAGGAGTGAAGGCATCATATCCTGGTATTTCACTGCCAGGTGCCATTAAGAATAATGGCTGGATGTTAATTGGCACAGCCCAGCATGGGCCTGAACTCCTGGTAAAATAAAGCAAAGCCCTGATGAATCTCACTAATTCACACCTGCAAGTGCAACTTGATTTTCTCCTCTGCCTTCAATAATGAAGAAAAAGTGAAGAGCAATACAGGTGAGTGGGTCTGAGAACCTAATATCAGGCAAAGGAGAGAAAGTTGAGAAACCAGGGAGTTACGTGGTTTGTTTTTCTCCACTTGGAGCTGCGAAATTCCTGGACTTCAAACCTCTTTGACTTTTCTTTCTGACACTCTTGACCTCCATGGAAACCAGTGGTAGAGCATCTATTGGTTCAAGATGAGATTTCAAACGCCCTGTTTGCCCACTTCCTCTTTTCCCTGGTCCCCATCCCTCTCCAGTGCTCTGGCTCCTGAGACCCCTCAGCAAGTCTGTTCAGATCATTCAGCCAACAAAATAATCAACATAGCAGAGACCTGCAGAGTAGAGGCCAAAGAACAGCCTTGATTTTTTTACCCCTGAGGAAATAGTTTGAATCTTTTCTATAGTAAAGGGTGTAGAGAGTTTTTCCTCCTTTGAAAATGACTTGGAGGTAAATCTGCACATAACATTGCTGAGGTATGTTCTGGGGACTCAGCCTGATGACCTTCCAAAAGACTATTAAAAAAATACCCTCAATAATTTTACAGAAGAATTAATATCTTTTATTGTATTTAATGTGTATGTGTAGTGCAGTAAAACCCCTCTGCAGTATCTGAAGAGATAATTTTTTATTATCTGCCAGAAACCTTTTAATAAAGGAGAAAAAGAGTGCTGCACAGTTGTTTTATTGGCTGAGGTTCATCCTGCAAACACAGAGAAGTACCACCTAGGGCTCTGACAAACAAGCATCTTTGAAGCACTGTGGTATTGAAGCAGCCCCTGTGGTAGCTCAATATCCTTTCCTGATAATTTTTATTTTGCATCATACTTCAGAAGGAGGTATAACAGGTTTCTCCCCTTCTTTTTCTCTATTTCTTCTTGGGAATAAGGATGGGGTCAGATCACCTGAGTGTGCTGCTGTAATGAAACATTAGAAATGTTATCTGCATTCAGTCCTGCCTGCCTTCTTCCTTTCTTTCTGGAAAGGAATTAAGTAATTACTGTACAGTGGGTGCCTCCCAACATTGCAGCCCGCACTTCCAGATGTAAATTAGCAGGGCGGGGAAGTGTAAACGTTTGCAAGAAAGAAGAAAGAGAAGATAGCACTCTGGCAGCAGAGGCCAAGGTTTGAAGTGGAATAAATACTTGAAAATTCACTTTATTTGAAAATCTACTGTGCATTTCAGAGCAAAGCTTGAGGGACATGTTCTTGCTGAACCTCCCACTAACTTCAGGAGGCCTGAGCTTACATCTGGACTGTTTGGATGTATCTGGCCCTATCAGTGTCCTGGTAAAGCCTTTACAGTCCATGCCATACAGCCTCTGGACACAGGCAAACTGCCTTTGAAGCCTCCTTGCAAGACTTATTTCTCTAATATAGATTTTTTACTTTGCATTCTCAGTCTCTGGACCCCTGCAGTAAGGGGAGACAGTATTCAGAATATGAGCAAGTCTGCTATCAATAGCCTTGCTTTTCTAATTATCTTTCTCATACTGTTAGGAACAGCCCATGGACCACATGGAAACCACTGGAATATGGTAACAGAGAGCAATACTTTCTGTATCTGTATCCCAGTCCTTCCTGTGCCCTGCCTGCCCTTCTCTGGGGATGCCAGATGGCTCCTGATGGAAACTTCACAGGCAGAAGGAAAATTTGGTGGTCTCTGGTTTTTCCCCTCACGCCACCCCCCATTATAAGACACTTTGTAGTACTAATGCTTGGGCTGGGTTTTGGCCAGAGCTCTCAGTGCCCCAGGAGGCTTCACCACCATGAGTGCAGCAGCCTGGCTGGGAGCAGCTTCCTGTCCTCATTCCATCCTGGAGCTGCTCTTTGTGATGGCAGGAAGGTGACAGGAAACTTCACCTTGCTCTCTCTCTGCTTGCAAATCCCACACTGTCTCAAAGCCTTCATTTCAAGTTTGTCACACTTGGACACAAAAAGAAACACGCCAGACTCAAGTTCAGCCTGGTCAAAGCCAGGAAAAGGGGCCCAGCTGTTTATTTCTCTCATATATATATGTTTCTAGGAATGACCATGGATTGGAGGATGAGGTCACCACCTCTCCAACCACACTGGGTAACAGAACAGTCCATCAAACTTTCTCCGCCTCAGGAGAAAGAATGAAAACAACAGGAACAGTTAACAAACCATGACTATGTTTACAGAAAGTGCGTGAGAAACTCTATCACAAAAATGGAAACATCAAAAGACTGCAAAACTCAGGGCGACACAAGTTCTCTCCCCTCCCTTTGGAGGAGAGATGCAAAATTGACTTCATGGCCAAGGTTTGCTCAATGAAGTTCCTTTCTATACATTTTTCCTCTCTTTTTCTTCCCCTTTACATGATTTTTGTGTTTGGGAAGCAACTACAGATTTCCCTTGTGGATTTTTTCAACATTACTGTAATAATTGCATACGTTTTTAACTAGACCAAAAGCGATCTTATGGAGGTCATTTATTAATTTTTTATGCATTTTAACTGTATAAATAATGATTTGTAAAATTAGGCAGAAGTTATATTAAATTGAGCAGCGGTTAAATCTTGACACTGTTTATATTTCTCTTCTAAAATAATTAAACTTCCCTTTCATTTAGAAGGCCATGTACAGACACTTGTAATATGTTTAATATTTTTATAGCTAGTAATTTAACTCAGAATTTCACTAAATTAATTGCAAAGTGTAAACTTTATTTAAGATTCTCCAAGTGAACGTACAGTTATATGGCAGTAAAGAATTGATACTGTATATCTTTGGAAGGGCATTACCTTGAAATTGTCAGCCAATTTCTCATAATATTCAGTGGTGAATCATTATTTAAATGTTAGGTCATACTCCAACACATTTGTCCACCTGCCAGGAGCTGAGAAGGCTGTGAATCGCCTTCGTGTCAAACAAGCTGTGATGGATGGGTGTCTTTGGCTTCCAAAGGCACCAAAGCTCAGGATGAGAATGAAGGGGACAAAAGGAGGGAGAAAGGTGTGAAAGTGAACATTGAATACTGAAAAGGAAGTTTTTCAGACACACGCAGAACTTGTACTGAAATCCATCCTGAGGGAGGACATCATATAAAACAAGGCATTGAAGAGTTTCTAGTGAAATATTGAAGGTGTGTGTTAATCTGTGTATCTGAGGGGCTCTAGGGGAATTCAGAGCTGTGGGTGGTTTGCTTTCCTGACTTTGGGGCACAGGAAAAGACAGCCATGGTCTCCCTATCTTGGGCTGAGCCAGATGTGAGCCCTGAGCAGAGCCCAGGCTGGGAAACTGCCCCACCAAGCTGCACCAAGTCATTTGCCTCAGTCCTTGCCAGTGTGGATTCTGGATCATTCTGGATCATTCTGGATCTGGGTACCTGTGTGAAGAACTGTTCCTTTTTATCAAAGACACCATCAGGTTTCCCTAAAAATAAGCCTGGAGCTCTGACATTGAAGGGGACAGAAAGGGGCAGAAGGATGGGTAATAGGCTCAGTAACCAGAATTCACACTGGGTCTTTGTGAAACCTTATGGGCAAAGATGGGCTCACAGAAATTTGTCTGGGCAATGCAAGGTGCTGAATGTGGCAGTGCTGGTGTCAGCTGAGGTGATTTTCTTCCTCGGACCTTTACCCTCAGGCTGGCAGTCTCTGGTGTCACACTTTAGGTGCCAGGTGAACAATGACATACAATTCAGCCTAAACTCCAATCACAGCTCCAGTCTGAGATCCTGCCTTCCTACAGTAACTCAGATACAACATCCTCCCTGATTTTTTTCTCTCATATTTTTCCCCAGAGTTATTTGACTCTGATATGAGACATTATTTCTGCCCCACAAATGTCTGCATTCGCTGGTGACTTGAAACTTGCTTGTAAGTCTCAGAGCCCAAAAGTTCTCTGGATAGAGAAGTGCTCTCTGAAAGCAGATATTATTCCATAGGAGACCTTTGCATCTTTTGAGTTTCCTTTTTCACCCTCGCATTTCCTCAGCCTCTCACGGGCAGCTGAGAGGCTCTGCTGCTTTTCCATGGAATCCTGGACGTGCTCCAAACAGGGAGAGTTTTTCTGCCCATATGTCTTTAAAGGCAGAGAGCAATAAAAATGTCAATTTACCAACGAAAGCCAAATCCATTTATCAACATATTCCCCACAGCAAAAGGGTGATGACTCTGAACAACCTGGAGCTGAGGCTCAAGAACTCCATGCACAGAAGTGTATCCACTGATTAAAAGCCTACATGAAAATTTGGTAAAAACACACCCAAAAACTTTGAATGTTTATTGTCTCATTTAAAACTCAAGGTGACTTCAAACATTTTTAAATTCATTAGACACTCCCTGTCAAAGCAGATGTTATTTGAAAGACAAATGACTGCCTAGCATACAGAAGACATATTTATTTGTGAGGAGACATAACTTCAATGTGAAAATCACTTCATCACTGGGTTTGGCATTTTTTTTTTCACCTTCAATACTGTAACTAAATGCTTGTAGCTATGCAAAGAAATCTGCTGAATAAAATACTCAGTACTTAAAATATACTGGAATTCCCTCTTCCAGTGGATCAGCTGCTGCAGTTGGTTAATGAGAAACTGCAAATAGGGAGTGAACATATCTCCTTCCCCGTGTTCTGGCACTGCACACAAGGCTCTTTCCTTCTTTCCCTCGAGGTTAGTGTGGAGGAAACAACATCGTAATTCAAAACAGGTGCAAACAGTGGTTTAGCAAATTCCTTCCATTTTCAGCTCTTGACAATTGGCCGAGCTTCATATGTGCTTAAACTCTCAAATTGTAGGCTTATCAGATGCTGACACTGGTTGTATTTATATACCTGAATACTCAAGCACATCTGCTGTACTGAAATTCATCATTCAAAGGACTTAATTAAAATAATGCTGAATTGGAGACTCAGCATGCATTACCAAAGTGTGTATTTGTTTTGCTACAATCAATTAAGAATGTATTCATGAAAACAACTCCTGCAACAAAATCTGTATGTTTAATCCTTATGCTAATCTCCTCAGAATTTGTTGTACTGTTTCAGAGGCAGTCAATTGAAGACTTTATTTTCTTTAATAAAACTGCATAACATGTTTTCATTAACTCAACAAGAGGTAAATCAGAATTGATGTCTAGTATAAACAGAGAGGAACTCTAGATTGAGGCATCTTGGTAATAAATAGTAACCTATACTTTGAGCTGGCTAAGCATCTTTCCAGTTAGGATATTACTGAGTATTAAAAAATGCCTATTAAAACCTAAGTATTAAAAGATGCTTTTCCATCCAAGCACACATTGTCTCTGTTATTTACCATTCTTTCATTGATTTAAGAGATTAAGAAATCTAAGTACAATCAATAACCCACTCACACATAATCTGATTTGTCTCCATCACCAATGGGGTGTCATTTATAATGTTATAGCCTACCACAGGCACTTGTATTACATGCTGTGCTTGAATTGGAATAGCAACTGTGCGTGGCATTTAGGAGTTGATCGTTACCTTTTTAGTTCTCTAATGAGAAAATGTGTGCACATGTTTGCCTTTTTGAAATAATCCAGCATTTGGAAACCAGCGTTTGGAGCTGCTATTTGGAAATGAAAACGTTTGGCTTTCTCAGAAAGAAATGCTGATAGGTGGGTTGTGATGGAACTGAGAGGTTTAGGAGGAAATGAGAAAGATCAGCGGTGCGCATGGAGGGAGGAAGTGGAAAGAGATTGGGATTTTCTGTAAGGAAAGGCTTAAATGAGAAATTCCCAAAACACAGGCAAAGCATGTAGCTCAGTGTCTGTGCCTCCTTGTCTATGCTATGAGTGTTTTGGAGATTAAAGCCTCACTCAGGACAGAGAGCAAAGCTTGTGTCTAATAATGATCAATGATGCAGGCGTTTCCTTTCTGCCGGTGAGACATCGCTGAATGAGGATCAAAAGGAACGAGCTCTCTAGAACTGAGCCTCAAACAAGGTAAAATTTCTGCCCTCCTTTATGGGATCTCTGTGGGTTTTGGTGTGCTGTTTCTGACAGGAGGGTGTCCAGCAGCATATGCTAAACCTGGGCTTGTTGACACTCAGCTCTCTGGGAAAGCCAGAACCACGTGTGCACACATCCAGATGTGAGGATAAGCAGGAGAAAGAGGTGCAAGAGCTTTGGATGAACTGAGAAATACCTGGGACAACCCCCAGGAGCAGGAAGGAGCAGCAGGAGGATTTGCAGCTTGCCAGTATGGAAAGTATCTCTCGTTTTAACAGCTGTTTTTACAGGTCTGCCTTGGATGGGGGTCATGTCCGAGGTTTGCATTCACAGCAGCAGAGATCTGCCTCACAAAACAGAATCACCCCCTCTGGGAAGTGTCTGAGAACCACTGGGAAGATGCAAATAGCAATGACAACGTTTAATTGCTAACATTGCAGGAAAGGAGAACTAATGGCTGGCTCTCAGCAGTGGGAATTAATGAACAACTCACAAAAGACTGCACTTGCCAGTAGTTGTCCAAGGAACCATTGCCTGCATGGCTTCCATGGGATGCCCACGCCTGTCAGCAAAGCCATCCAAGGAAGAACTTAGAAGGTCAGGAAATGGCCCTCACCTTTGGGACCCTGGGGGCTGACAGGATGTGGTTCAAGGACTATTATCACTTCGTTCCTGCCCTCCATAAATCTTCAGTTCAGGACCAGTGACTTGAAGGCAAAATTTTGTCCCTTGGCAAATAAAATTTGATTTATTTTCCTTCCTTTCCACAATTTTGCGCCCAAACTCAAGAAATCCTTGCCTGCTGTGACTGTTGGAAGGCTGATACATTGCAGGCTGCTTTGTGAGGATTTACTGTGTGCAGGAAGGTGAGTACTGGCATCCCTGCATGCAGAGGATGGCTTTCCCAGCAAGGGGAGCAGGAAAGAACATGAGTGGGCAGATTAAGGAAGAAGAAAGTGCTAAATTAAAAGAGGTGTGAGCTGTGAGTTTCTGGCTGTACCCCATGGTTTGGAGACTAAGTCAAGAGACTTATCAGAAATCTCAAATTTTTTTCTTTACTGAGATTGACAAGAATTTGTCTAATTATGTGTATCCTATAAAAGGTTTATTTTCTAAGAGGAAGGTCTATCTAGCATTTTCTAATACTGAGCTGGACACTGCTGCCCTGAATGTTACAGACTAAACTGCTTTTTCCCTCTCCATTCATTAAAAGTCTCCAAGTACTACCAAGCTTGTGATTCCCAGATGGAAGGACCCAGCAGGGCCACATCTGAGAAAGCTTTTCCTGGAAAGTTCTGTACTCAGTACTCAGGCTTTCCCGGGAGGTCTGGCAGGTCTCTGGGACTGGGTGTGGAAATGTCCCTTTTTGTGGAAAAGCCCCTCTTGGCTGCCCTGATGGGATGACAGAGCTGACAGACAAGGTCAAGCAGCAGGGCTTGGGTTTGGTCTAAACTGTGGGGAAGAAACAACACTCAGGATGCAGGGAACTTTGTCAGGTTAAATGAATACTTCTGTTTAGGAAGAGCTTTCCTAGCTGATTAGAATAACATTTGCAGACTCCACTTTAATACATGGGAAATCTGTAGGCATTGAAAAATGAAGCAATTTTTTTTCACCTTTGACAATGTTATAAAAATGGTCATACAAAGAAAGACTCTCCATAAGTTCTCAATGGTTATAGCTGGACTTTGGTTTTTTCTTAAAACCGTCTTAACAGCATATGAGTTATGTCAGTTCTAGCAAAGAAAGCATTTTCTTAAAGTTCTCTGATTCCTTTTACTATATTATTTTAATTCCAGGTTAATGAGTATTATAATGAGTATACATAATGATATGTAGTATTTGCCAATCTGCATCAGACCAGGAATTTATTAATTATTTCCAGTAGCCAACCCTGAGGAGAGGAAGATCCTAAATGCTGAGAAAAATGAGAATATGACAATTCTTGCTGGATCTGCATCACAGACCCTTTCCTGTTCTGAAGCAACACATCCAGGTACTGGTATTATCATGCATGTTAGTAGTTATTTACAGTCTAGTTAGTCAATATTTCACCTGAAGTTCCTTCACATTGAATTTCACAGGCAGAGCTGTCTACATGAAATGCTATTTGTGTACGCTGCAGATTTATGTACCTTTCACTTCCTTGCTCTTTTATTAACCAGAAGGTACAAAGACTTTAAAAAAAAGAAGTTGAGAATAAAATCAATGGAAACAGATCTTGTTTCAAACTGGCCACTTATAATTGCTCTGGCAAGAAAATGGCTGGATAAATGAGAACATGTTCCAAGCTACTAAAGTGACAAGACATATTATTCCTGGGGACAAATGTTTATTCTAGTTGATCTGTTACTGTCAACTCCAGTTCTTGATTGGAGCCCCTGATAACTCATGTTGGGATAAAACAAGTAGCCTCAAGTTAATAATTTTTCTTTCTACTAATCTTTCTATTTCAAAAAATACCAGACACTTGGCATTTTCCATCACAACTTGCAGTATCAGATTGGAAAAGGATTAAGTCTGTACAGTGATACTATGAAAACACAGTAAAGACAACTTGGAACAGAAATTAAATAAAAATGTCTTGGGAAATATAAAAATAGATTTCAGCAAGATAAACAATAATAGTATTTTGGAGGATGAGTGGTTTCCTGAGTAAAACATTAACCTTTCACCTCCAGGATATCAATAAACAGTGGGATCCTATGACAAGGATTGATTTAAACAACTTGTCTTCCTCCCTTTTTAGCCCAAATGGTTGCTACGTTGCAGATCCCTGAAACAAGAGAGCTCCTCAAAAGCAGTGCCCTGGAGATGCAACACTCCTTCTGCCAAAAATCCACCGGGCGTTTCAGAGCAGGGTTGAAGGTGAATCGTGTTATTACTGGCTTTAATTAGCACTTCCACAAGCTGCAGAGTTCTTTACCTGCAACTGGATTGCACTTAGAAAGGTGTGAAAGCCCTATTGCCTTTGTAAACATCAAAGAGATTAATTTCTAATCTGATCTTTTTAACCAAGCCCTCCTGCTGATCACAGAAAGTGAGGGCAAACATCTCTGAAGAGAAAAAAATGAAGTGACTCTGGAATATGGGATTTATTATTTATTATTCTGGATTGAGATGTATTTATTATTTAGTTTGTTAGTTCTCTGGGACTTATGCCTGTTTTCTTGCACCTAGCTCGCAGTTGGTGCTATATAAATAAGTCATTATTGTTAATATTTGATAAGGGTAGCTGAAAGATCACTGTGAGCAATGATCAATGAGACTTCTTGATTCTTGATTCTGCTTTGGCTTCCACCACTTTTACACCACTGGAATTCCACCTGCTTCTTTGGGAGTGCTTGCAGCAGAGAAGCAAGGTGAAAATCAAGACATTTCTGTCTAAATGTTCTGGGGAGCAGTTATTAAATACAGGCTTTGTAAACTCCTGTGCATGCTGTATGATATGAAAACATAACTGACTAAAGCATCAATTCACTGCAGATCAAAATGGATTTTGCAAATCACAATCTGTTGTGTAACCAGAACAGAACAGGCTGGCTGGCCAGTGAAATGAGCACCAGAAATCTTTATTGTTCAAGACCTGGGTAGGATGGGCAGTCTTGGGGTCTGAGCCGTGTAGGAGTTCCTCTGGTGCTGCTGGCTGGCTGACACGTGCACTCATTTGGGAAAGCAAAGGGACATTTTAGAAGGGGTTCTCAACTCAAGCAAGCCTCTGTGACTTACAGCAGCACGGCAGAGCCATTTACAGATGAAGCTTAGCCAGATCCAACACCTTTTTACCTCTTTTCCCTGTCACATCCTCCCATCTACCCTTAACCCTCCAGCATCCTATCCGAGTAGTGGATCCTTTTGCCTAGACAAGTGCACTGTGGCCCAATTTATCCTTTCTCTGGTGACAGTCAGCCTGTACAAGGGGATTAATTATCTGGAACAAAAAGCCACTATGTCTCCAAACATGGCTCTCTGTCAACATCATTTTATGTATGAATTGGAGGGAGTCTCTGGATTTTCCTTTAAGACGAAGAGCAGGAGGCATCGAAGGTGTTGTTTGGGTCCCAGCTGAGCCACATATGACAAATGAAAGGCTGTGCTGTGTCCTAATCCTTTTGTGCCTTAGTGCCTTTGAGCCTCATCTGCTTTTTATTCCGAACAAAGCCCATATTTCTCATTTGTCTCCTCTATTTCAGGAGACATGCTCAGGGCCTTTCCGATTTGTAGCTTAGCCAGAGCGACTGGAGAGTTTCCCCGAAGACAAGATCCTCTCTGCTTTCTTTCACTGCCCTCAGTTTGGTGTGTATTTAATTAGAGATGGAGAAATTGTAAAAGCATCTAACACATATTGGCAAAGGCCAAAACCACAGATAGCAACAGAAGCTTTTTTGAATTATTTGTCTCAAGATGAATTCTGAAAAGCAAATATTCCTGGCCTTTGTGGTCCAATGGGACCCTTCTTGGACAGTTTTTGGAGGCTTTTCACCAAGACTGTTTTGGACACTGAGTGTAAGACACAAGCAAAGTGGGAGCAAAGAGGAGAACAGAAGATCTGGCTCCTGCAAGGTCTGCTCCCCTGGCTGAAGACATTTTGATCAGGCTTTCATTATGTCTCTCACCTTGAGGAGTATTTGTTAGCAAACAAAGGAGCATTTTTCATCTGCTTTCACTCATTTAGGAAGTTGTCTCTCTTGCACTGATCCTTGTTCTTCTGGGCTTTTTTGAACACTGTGCAGACAAAAGGAACATGAAGCTGCCAGTTGTTTGGTAAAGTCCTTTGCACTCAGAGGAGAAAATAAACTTTTGGTAGCTTAATTCTCTGAGCTGTTTGCCCAGTTTGGCTGCAGCAATTCCCCAGAGCTAGCAAAAAATTTATTTTCCTTTTCCTACCCACTTTGTCTCTTTTGTAGATACACTGAGCCTGGGAATCCTCTGGGATTTGTTTTTCTACACACACACAAAATGCACCAGTCACCAAATATCACTCTCAGCTAAGTTAACAAGGATTTAAACTGTCTTTTTGTCTACAGAAAATAAATTTTTTCTTTCTTCTTTGCTCTTCCCTCTTTTGTGGTTTTCTTTTACTCTCCCGCTCCTGAGTTTCCAACGATCCTTGCACTTGATTGAAATTCCCGGGACTGAAACCCAGACCTTAATGAATTAACCAGGAGGAATTCCCAGCTCATTCTTTGATGCAGAAGATTTCCTACATAAGACTAATTGGTCAAAGAAAGAATGCAGTGTACAGGCTTTAGTGCCTGGTTGAGCTCAGGACATACCCTGTCATCATTCCTTCTATTGGAAAGCAGTAAGAGTTCTGCACAGACGTGAGTGCCTGCTTAAAGGGTAAATACCAGCTATTTGTTCATCAGCTATTGGATGTGAGAAAGGCTTATTTTAGGTGAAAAATACATGACACATCCTGCTTTTGCTAGCCAGGCCATCACATGCAATTTACACGACGAGGAGAGACCCTGCAAGCCAGGCCAAGGAGAGATGCCCTCTGTTTCCTCAATCTGTAATAACACCATTCAAAAGTGAACAATCAGTGATGGGTGTTCTTGCATTAAAACTCACTTTCAGAGAGCTCCATTATGCTACATCAACCACATGGCATTACAGGGCATGCACGAGCATCAAGCAGGTGTTTGCAGTGATGCCTTATCCCCGTTCTTAAAATCAGAGCTGAACACGGATAGAAGGGAAAAAGGGGTTTTTACCTCGGTATTTATTTCAAGGATCCCTGGTGCATTCTGGGGTGGCCATTTCAATGTGCATTTTCAACTTGTTCCACCTGGACAGAGTGCACCAGGGATCCTTGAAATAAATACCGAGGTAAAAACCCTTTTTCCCTTCTATCCGTGTTCAGCCCTGATTTTAAGAACAGGGATAAGGCATCAGCAGAACGCCTTGGCAAGTGATGTGCTCCATGAGCTTTCCTCTCCTTTGTCAGGGCTGGCAGCTGTGGCTGAAGGATGGGGAATGTTGTGCTGCCCAGAGCTCTGCTCCTTCGAGTTTTAGAAGCAGGCAGTGTTAGAACATGAAGCTGCAGAAGGAATAGGATGTGGTGACTGATAACTCCAAGGAGGGCCCATATGGCAGGATGGCTGTACTTATAAATATTTCAAATGTCAATTCACAAGGCTACAATCATACCAAGCTGTTTGTGTTATCCTGAATAATTGCTAGCAAACTATAACAAAATATTTGTCATACTAGAATAACACATATAAATTTAACTGCTATATGCACCAAGCTTTTCTCCAGATAATATATTTTATTAGGTTAATAAAAACAACAGAGGCAGCATGGTTGCAGGGAATTTGTAAATAATTACCTATGAAAAACCCTTGATGCATACCTTTCCTGCTGAAGAGATTGTAGAACTTCATGTCTTTTCCCCAGTGAGGACAGACTAGTGTGACAGCAAGCCAAGATCAAGGTAATCAGGGCCTGCTAAAGCATTATTTAGTTTTATTTTCCTCCATTACCATTTGCATATGTACTTACTTGATTTTATTGGCTGTCATCAGTTATTACTAATGCACAGCCATGTGGATGCAGTGACAGAATGCTGGGAATATGGTGCTTTCCACACTGCAGGCTTTGAAGCACTTTGGATGTTTTGTGCAGCTCTAGCCCTGGGATGAGGAGAGCTGAAGTGAGAGAGGCATAGTTCACAAACAGCAATTTCCACAGAGGCACTGGAGGGGTAAGCAGAATCAACTGGAGCTCCCCAAAAGGGTTTGCTGCTCTGTTGCTGATAATGGGCTTATTTCGTCCTCCCCAGTTACGGTGCACTCATGGAAAGGTTAAGCAATTTGTGATTGATTTACATAATTTAATACCCCCTCCCCTCGGTTGGGAAATGAAAATAAAAGAGGATTTTTGGAGTCATATGACATCCATGGTATTTTGAAACAGGCTTTAAATGATTTTTACCTTTCAGTTGCTTATTATGACCTCTAAACTGCTGACACTTTTGTGAGAATTTCAGAACTATTCCAGGAAGAGAAATGACAAAATTGCACACGGAGCCAGCAAAATTCAGACCCATTCATGTGATAATCCTTCCTGTGCAACCCTGCGTATAATCCTAGTAATTCTGGACAAAGAGGAAGGTATTTATGTCTTGTCAGGCTTCCAAGCCTATTTTCCTGTCTTCTGACAACCGAAGGGTCAAACAGTCATTGACTTACAAATGTGGAACAATGTCTTACAGCAGGAAAAACTGGTGTTCCTCACTGTGCTGAGGATAAAGAGGCTAAACCGTCCACAGCTCTGGATACACTTTAATGTTTGTGCATGGCTTGCAGCGTTTTGCATACTGAGTTAGGGACCTGCTCTGAGCATGCCATCCTCTCAATTGCCCTCAGTTGTGCTCACATGTCCCAGCATGGCTTCTTACCCCTCTATTTGAACCTTAGTTCAGGAGAGAAGTAGAGGCACCCTGCAACACCACAGCTTTCCTCCGCTCAAAACCTTGAAACAGTCAGCAGACCTGTTGGGTAGCTTCACGTGGGAGAACTGCAGATCCGTGTGAGGTCAAAGACATACTCCTGGCAGGAAAGATTTGTGCAGAGCAGGAAGAAAACAGCAGAGCAACTGCAGCCTCATGGCAAGGTGGAACTGCCATCCTGAGGAAAAGGGATCTGGTGCCAGACATGGAGTGCAGAGGAGCCTGGTTTGCCATGCTTAACAAGGGACAGTGTAGAAGTAATCCCAGCCTGCTAATTTATCTAATTATTCACGGCTCCTTTGTGCCATGTTTGAAAGAGACCAGAGGCTCTGCTAACAGAGTGTGCTGCTACTCCTCCTGAGATGTACATGAGAGTCCACAGAATGAACAGCATCTGTTCAGCTTCACCAAGGTGCAGCAGAACAGCCCGCAGAGCACCCAGAATATTTGGGAATGAACATTATGGGATGAACTTCTCAACCCTGACCCATGTCCTGAATGAAGGATACAGACTGGAAGGAACCATCCCCTGTGAAATGTCTGGTAGATAATAAAATGTTTTCAGTGGCAAGGACTGTGAGGCACACAACAGATTGTCTGACAAGATTGTGTCGTCTCCAGCACTGGATGTCTCTAAGGGTAGATGAGACCAACAGCTATCAGGAATGACTGAGGTGCAATTATCCCTGCCTTGAGGCAGAGGGATTCACTGGGTGAGTTTTACCAGCCCTGTTCTCTGCATTTGTGACAAGAATTTGCAGAACTGGGGTCCAAGCCCAGAGCTGTTTTTCCCCCTGTCAGCGGGAGCATAAGCCAGGATTTCAATGCTGTACAAAATACTGCCAGACTGCTCTCATCACTCCAATTCCATGGGTGAACATTTGACTGCTCATCTCACCACCCTCCCACATCCTGGGTGACGCTGTGACAAGAGAGAATATTAAACAGAAAGTGCGTGTGGGGTATAGCCACTCTGTAAATGTCACAAATACCTTGAAGGAGACAATAACGTGAAAAGGTTACACTGATTTAGCAACAAAAGATGGCTTCACAAGGTTGCTTCAGCTCTAGCAATGAAAGCTGAATGATTGCCCACACAAGCACTATTAGCAATCATGAATCTTCTCACTCTACTTCCTTTCCCTTTTACTGGGATTAGGGTTTCCATCTCTTGGGTAGTTTAAACCTCACATATCCACCAGGGAAGAATACCATTTAATCATTTAAGATTGTGATGGTGAACCTTTTCTCTGAGTGTGAGAAGAACTTTCAGATGTGTTCAGCACATAGCACCGTAGTGCCTACCCTTTTCTTGTTCAGACATGGTGCAGGAAAAGAATTATGGTGCTGAATAATCCACTTCAAAGCAAACACAACTTCTCCCTGAGGTATCTTTTTCTGGTCAAAAGTATTTGAAAACATTCCCAGCTGTAAGGTAATTTTCTTTACCAGTCAACCAGCCACCATAAATGTCTATACTCTAAGGCTGGGAGTGAGAAGCCAGCAAGACTCAGGCAGAGTTGGAAGCACAAGGTACAGATAAATGCAGAGATCCCTTAAAAGCCATGGTGGGACAGTGTGATGGGATTGCAGTCACTGCTGCTTGTGTTTGGAGCCACAGGTTTGCTGAAGTGGTGCTGAACTGGAATCACTCAGAGGAGAGCTAGAGATGCCCCAATCTCTCCTTGCAGGAGACCCTGAGACATCATTTGTTGCCCTTGGAGGGACTGAAGTCCCCACCCCACCAGGCAGTCTGTCCCTCACATTGAGGTCTGATCATGAACGCCCTTATTGTCATTTTCATTGACTTTGCTGGATTCTTTGACTGGGTGACAACTGAAACTTTTGATGTGGAAACTATTATTTCTGAAGGGGTGTTTACTTGAGTGTGAGATTGTGGGGACTGTAGAATGTTTTGGCTATATTAGAGGAAACAATGGGAAACTAAAGCAGTTCAAGGGTAGGAACAATCTTTTCTCACTGGTGAACTCTTTGAGTGACACTGTGTGTGCAGATGCCAGATAATAAGTCAGACATCAGTTTCTCTTTAAATAGGGTGAATGATTCAAAGCAGCTCCTTTAGCATACAATTTAAAGGGGTTGAAAAGTTCCTCCCAATAACAACCCACAGTGATATGCTTTGCTGGAATAAACCATATGTTGTTTCTTCCAGGAGTCAATCATCCCTGCTCTCAAACAGAGAAACTTAAAATGTACAGCCACTTACCTACTAAAGTGCAGTAAATGTTCATTCTCAGAATCTAATGTATTATTAATACCATAAGAAGGATACTGTAGTATATTTATAGAGATATACTGTACATTTTTGCTAGAACAGATGGGAAAGAATACAGATACCATCCAGCTCCCTAATCAATACCGATGATCATTACAGCCTTATACAACAGGCCAGCACTTACTGCCAATGAATTCCAGCTTTTAATCTGTGTTGCTGAAGTATTCATAAATCTATTTCATCCCCTAAATGCAGTGAAAAACTGAAGTCACAACCTGCAAGACATCTGTGATTTATTCTTTTGGGCTTCCAACAATGAGATCAGAGTCATTACAATCCAAGGCAAGGTGGGTGGCTAATAAATCTGTTGCTGATTTACACAGAGATCGTGGTGTCGCATTGCTAATTTGCAAAGAAAACAACCTCTAAGTGTGTGCTTAATGGCATATTGTGGTTGTAGATGGAATATTATCCTTGACAGGATTTAATGCTCCATAGTATGTGTGTTGTTAAGGCTAGACCCTGTTCCACGCTGCCAGAAGCCAGGTAGACCCAGAAGAGCCAGCTAGGATGACCAGACCACTTGTAGAAAAGGAATACATAGGAAGCAGTGAACAAGAGATGGACTTATCTACAGGGATGTAGGCCCCAGTTTGTCTAGGAAAACAAGGTATGCCAGTAGAGATAAGGATGTTTTTATCAGTGAGAAAGACTGGCAGGCAGTTCTTAGTTCAGAGAGAGGGAGGTGAAGAGCAAAAGAGAGCCTATACCAGATAAGGAAGGGATCTGGCAGGTAATCTCATGAGGAAATAGTTATTTTAAGGAACTAAACAACAGGGAATGGCAAGTTTTCAGGAGTCACTGACATCATTGCACTGCTGTGAAAACAACAGGCTAAGTGAAGTGAGTTCCTCTTATCAGCCTCTGCCTTGAATTAACCAAGATGGGATCTTAAATCTCCTTAGGGCTGGAGAAGCTGCAGACAGGTGATCCCTGCTCGTAGCTGTAAAGCTGAGTGTGTGTCTAACTTGCACAGGAAGGCTTACAACTGAGAATGGTTTTATGGAATTCACCTGAAATAACTGTTCCTTCCCTTACAGCCACCAGAGAACCCCATCCCTCCTGCACCACAGCTGTGTGAGCCTGGGCTGACAGAAGGTCTGGGACCCCTGGCTTTCAGATGGAATAAATCCTCAGAGAGGAGCACCTAAGACAACAATGTGATGCAGGCAGGTTTCCAAGGGCCAAAAAGCTCAGGATGATGGAACCTCACAAAGATCTCTGGGGCACATCAGAGTCTGGTCTTTAGAAAAGTGCAGTCAACTGAAAAAAAAAGAAAAAAAGAAAAAAAAAAAGATGTTCACAGACAAAATAATCCAAAATTATGATAGTTCCAGATTTTCAGACTTATCAGCTATGGTCTAATTTATGTCTGTTTGCAACATCTTGCTTTGTGCACACCAGTTTTGTGCCAGCAGAAAAGAGAGAAAAAGACTGCCTACATGTGCCAGTGTATAGGAACATGAGCCTTGTGACCTCTAGAGCCACTGGTGACCATCTCTGGGCTGTCCCAGCACTTCCATTCCAAGACAGTTATGAAATAGCCTTTTAGAAGAGATGTACACACAATGGAGCTACATGTGTCAAAGATGCATTTCCTCGTCTCTATGTTCTCATGCCAGATGTTGAATCCTACTTTAGACCCAGTCTGCATCCCAGACTTCCTGAAGCTGCAGCCAAAGCAGTTTTAGCTGTGCATTTCTATGGGATTGCTGATGTAAGGAGAGAGATTTAATTTTTGATATTTCTGGCCGTGAATATGCCTAGGGAGCATTGACAGACTGAAGAGTTCCTGAGGGGCCTGCAGAATGAGGAGGAGGGTCTCTCTCAGTGCCTTCCCCTGGGGCTCTGCCACAGCCATGTGTAATGCAATATTTTTGTTCTACTTGTTTTGAGTCACAAGAACCACAACAACCAAAGCATCACATTTGGGAAGGGTGAAAGGGTTATGGTTTAAAATAAGAATAGCTGAACCCAAACCTGCACTGAAACTATCTGTAAGATTATCCAACTCAAAATGAAACCAGGACTGGCAATCCACAGGGCTGCTGCGTGTCAGAGCTGGGGCAGCTTGCAACCTGGACATACCACAGTGGAAAAGCAATGGAGGGAGGATGACCTTGAGATTAATTTCCTAAACAAACAAAAGGTCTCAGTGTTGTCAGCCTCAAATATTTACTTGCCATTACTCATCTTCCTGCCTTTCTTCAAGTATAAAAGGGCCTTAAACATGACATTGAAATATGCACAGTGGTGGATTTTCTTTCATTTGCTCATTTCTAGTTTTTATTTGGGTGGCTACTGAGATTTTATGGTTTGTGCACTGAAGCCTTGTCTTGTTCAAACCTCTTCCTCTGGCCACACACAAGTAAAACCACAGTGGCTTGGGCTGTAACTTAAAGGGAAGAAGAATTTCCAGAACTGCTCAAGAGGCAAGGATGTGGTTTGTCACTGAACTTTACCAGGTCACATTTCCCCTTGTTCCCATCACTGCCAAGCTCTCCAGCACCTACCACCTTGCCCAGAAATGTCCTTCTGCCTCACTCATTCTTTGCAGGAAAGCATCCTTGCAATGCAGAAAGTCCTTTATATCCCCTCCCAGAAACTGTTAAGAACCTGAGGGAGGATGGGGGTTTATTGCCATGTCATGGAGGTGACAATTTTCAAGGATTGCAGGAGGCTGTTCAAATACACAGAAGAAATCCACGGCAGAACTGAGAACAAATGTGATGGCTCTCCTCAGCCCTGTTTCCTCCCCCTCACTCACACTGCCATTACCCTGCAGGGCCTGCAAATGCCCAGTTGCTGCAAGTAACTAGAAATGAAGGCTTATTTTGACTTCAGCACAGCCTGAGTAGATCTCAGTGATATGGGATTTCCTACAGCGTGCTTATCGCACTCAAATGAATCCAGCAGACATAACATCATATTTTGCCCAGTATTTAAAGTTCATGAGGCAATTTTCCTGAACTGCTCCCTGTATTACATAGCGAGGAGAAAGCTGTTCAGCTAAACGTTCAATCAACAAGCAGTTTCTAATAATCTCTTCTGGAAGATAAAACAAATAAAGGGAAATAGACAAATCCTATCTCCAGCAAACAGCCAGAACAGCTGATTTATATGCTGGGACATTTCCTAAGAGCTTGGAAATGCTGAGAAGTATTCTCCCTCCTTTAAGGCATAGAAGCACTAAGAAATGTACAGGCACAGAAACAGCCAAAACATTTGAAATCACAAAAACACAGAATAAGCTGAATTGAAAGGGACCTTTCAAGGATTGTAGAGTCCAACACCTGGCCCTGCACAGCCCCATCCCCAAGATTCACACCATGTGCCCAAGAGTATTGTCCAAACTCTTCTTGAGCACTGTCAGGCTGTGACCTCTTTCCTGGCCATGATATCCGAACATCTCCTCAGTCCCACACGTTTTGCTATAAATTTGGAGACCAGGGTGTACCATTGCAGGCTGTGCTGCATCACTCTCCAGCTGACTGAGGGTGCACTTGATTCCTTCATCAAGATCATTAATGAAGTTTTTAATCAGGACTGGCCCCAGTACTGAGCACCGGGGAACACCTCTGGTCTTGCTATTAAAGACTGAGGCAATTAAAGCATTAAGTACCTCAGCCTCTTCCTCAGCCCTTTTTTAAATGTTTTTATTATATTTCCCCCCACATCTGGTAAAGGATGGAGATTCTTCTTAGTCTTTCTTTTGCTGTGAATGTATTTTTATTGTCTTTTATGACAGTAAGCAGATTAAGTTCAAGTTGGGCTTTGGCCCTTCTAATTTTCTTCCTGCATAGCCTCACAACCTCCCTGTAGCTCTCCTCCTATGTTGCTTGCCTCTTCCTCCAAAGGTCATAAACTCTCAATTTTTTCCTGAGTTGCAACCAAAGCTCTCAGCTCAGATAGGCTGTTTCTGCTGACCTCCATCCTTACTTGTCCAAGAACCAAAAATTATCATTTCATGATCTCTGTGCCCAGAGGTGGCCTCTAACCATCACATCCCCCCAATCCCTTCTGTGTTTACGAACAGGTCGAAGGGGGCACCTTCCCAAACTGACTCCTCACCAGCTGTCTCAGGAAGTTTTATCTTCCACACGCTCAGGAATCTTCCAGACTGGTTCCTCTCTGCTGCATTGTATTTCTAGCAGGCATGTGGTAAGTAAAAGTCCCCTATAAGAACGAGTTCTAAAGACGTGGAAGATCCCCCTTTTGGGCACAGAAAGGCTTTTCTCCCTGAGAAGAGCTGAACCAGAGCAGGCTGCCACAAGACACTGGGTGAGAAATGCTGCTGCCTGTGCACTGTTTTTTCCTCTCAGAGTCAGATGCATGAGTTGTACTGAGGGTGTTTGCCACATAAAACCGTGCCAACATACCAAGAGCATTTCCAAGAACTGGAAACAAACCCCAACCCCTAAAACTCACAAAAAAACCACGTTTATGCAAATACCTATACAGATTAGGGGCAGCCCTCGGGCTCTTGGCAAATTGCCCTCAGCAAACTCAAGTTTGGGTCCCCCAGTTCAAACGCAATGCAAAACACTCAATCCTTCCCTCAGGCAGCCCTTCCAGGGAGCAGAGGCTTTCTCTCAGTCCTGAATCTCATCCCAGTGTGGCCTTCAGAGCATCTCCTGTCTGTCCTCTGGGCCGAGCCCAGCTGGAGCTGCATCCCCTCCTCCATGAGTGAATACCCAAGCTTTTTACAATTCTCCTGTATATTTCTTCATCAGCTTTTCCTTTTCATTTAGAAGCACATTTCATTTAGCACATTCCTGTGCTTTGAGTAGCAAGGGCTGACAGTGGAGGGAAGGGCAAGCTGATGAAGGAGGGTGGCAGCCCAGGGTGCATTTCCCAGCTGCTCTGAGCCTGGGCCAGCTCCTTTCCAGTGACCCTTAGCCCAAGGCAATAAAGAACTTAGGGGTAGGTCCAGAAAAAGCTGATAACTCCTGTTTTGGCAGTCATGTGCCTGTTGTGCCTAACTGGGCTGCACCCTCTGCAGGTACTCAGCTGCCTGGGGCAGAAAGGGCTCCTGCAGCAGAGAGCATCAGATCTCAGAGTTACTGACTCTGATCGTACCTGTAGGATTGATATTAAAAAAAAAAGACATGTAATTAGAACTTGATCATATGCCATTTAACAGTGACATGTTCTTACTCCCATTTTGTTAGCAGACTGCCTTGCTTGAAAAATTGAGGGGTTTTCTGTCACTGCCTTTCATTTCTTCTCTTTCTGGTAAATGCAACTATAAACAATTAATAATTCCAATTAGCAGGGGGTTTTGGTAACTCTGTCAGCTGTCTTTTCACAGGTTTTCCTAGGCTGCTGCAGGGGCCAATCAGATCATATAAATGTGCATATTAACAAAGGTTCATTAAGCGACTCTGTCTTTCTAAGCCTCTGGAAAAAAAAACAAAGCAGAGACGAGCCTTAGAAGTAAACTCACTGTGTTCTTCACTAAATTTGACACAGTACTAAAATCATCAGCTTTTTAATAATCCCCATTTAAGATGCAAATATATCTATGTGATAGGAAAATCTAATGCATGAATAAAGATTCCAAATTGTTTTATTACTCCTTGATGGCTGTTGGCAAGGGGGGAATTACCACGCTAACAGCCTCGTTGGGGAAAGCCATATGCCTGAATTGGAGACTGCACTGAAGTTACAAAGTTTAGAAGGATAAAGTTACACGGAGAGAGGCTCATTTAAAGTAGTGACTAATTAATGACCTCGGAGGTAACCCTAGCAGCTACCACACTGGTCAGAGAGGTGAATCCTATTAAGAACCTTCTAAGAGCAGTTTCCAATTACTAATCTTTTCAGCAGTTTTATGGTGTAAGAGAAATGACTTCAGGGCCCAGTTCCCATCAGAGGGTCAACTCGTTTCACTTTCACTCTGTGCTGGAGAATGATAGTCCTATGGGCAGCCTCTGACAGCCAAGAGGCTATTTTAATATTGCCAGAGCTCAGCAAGACATTTACATTTGAAATGCAATGCATGCGGAGTGGCAGTTTGGCTCTTTTCCTCCTGTCATATCAGTTCCTAAAATTGTAGAATAATTGCCTTTACCCCATGGATTAAGCAAAGAGTGAATGGTCTCAGGCTGCCCTGTCTCTGATGTTAAGGCTGTGAGGATAGACCAAATCTTTTATTAAAGTAACAGGCATAGCTGGGAAAAAGGACAAGATGTTAGGCAAGCCTTTGGGAAAGATTAAAGAGCCTGAAGTTGGCTCAGTTTTTTCAGCCATATAAAGATGTATAAAGACACTAGTTCTCCCTATGAAATGTGACCCTTTAGACCAGCGTGGCTGCTGCTGCACTGTTGCTGAAGCTCTGTAAAGCTGGAAGGAAAAGGAACGGGCTGCAGCTGAGTGGCTGCTCGGTTGCTTGGTAATGAGAGGCTGTGCCTTGTCTCACTAATTAGTGTGTAATAGCTGTGTACTCTGGCTCACTTTGGGATGCCTTATCAAAGGGGGAGAAAGAACTGGGTTTAATTTAGCCATTCAGAGGGACTGCATCTGTTTTCTCAGCCACTGCAGGATTATAATTGTTTCTAGATGACAGCAGGTCACATGAGTGTAGGCTTTTTAATTATAACCGAAATTTCTTTTCAACCTGGGGAAATAGTTTAATTTCAACATTGCTATTATTTTTTTTCTTCGTTCTGACTTCCCCAACTCTTTTTGCTGTCTTACTTGTGACATAAATTTTTCCCTTTTCCACACGATTGACAGATTTTCTTTGTTCATACCTGTCACTGTTTTTTCTTTTGATTCATGCAACAATTACATAGTTCAGGTTTAAAGGTTATGAAAACTGTGTTTTGGCATTCAACCAGTCTCATTTATGGAAACATTAATCAAATGCTCTTGTTTAAAATTCCCTCTATAGAAGGAAACATTGCCACCTAGGTCTCTGCCTGTATTTCACTTTTTTTTTTGCCTTTGTTTATCTGACCAGATCTTGTTTTGTGCAATTCAAAATGGTCAAATCTCACATTTGTGTGGGGCTTACAGTGTTATGTCATGCCTTGAGATGTTCTGCTCTCTTTTGGAGGTCAGCCATAACTAATCTGCTTGGTATAAACTTGTTTGCATGTTTTTGCATAGTAAAAGATGCCAAAATATAAGTGACCCATTAGAAAGAGGGTGACATTAAGAAGGAGTACAAGATAGAGGGCCAGAAGAACACAAAGTAGAAAGCTCAGAATAATGAATTTTCTTTATGACTGGGCACCAGGATAGCCAGACAGAAGACTGATGGTTATCCATATCACTTCTGGCATCTCAGTCTTCCTCAGTTTTCACCACCAGCAAGAGCAAGGAGCTGGCCAAGCCATGACAAAGTGAAACCTGGACTGCCACTGGGTGAAGAAATGGGCAGTAAGGAGCATATTCCTATGAATCCAGTAACATTTTGAAACAAATAAGTGAAATGCAATAGTTCTGTAAAATACAGAAGAGGTGTATATATATATATATATATAGACCAAGAAGGTTATTGAAGATAAGCAAGAGAAAAGGGTCCTGTTACTTTCTTAACGGGATCCTCAGTGTTCAAGACTGATGATCCCATAGCTGGTAAAAGAAGGATTCCAGAGAGCACTGAGGAAAGCTGTCCTGCCCTGATTCCCTGCCCACAGGCCCTGAACAAGTGAGAGATGCTGGCAAGCAGATGTCAGTCATGGCTGGAAAGGGGCTTGTGCCTGTCCTGATGGTAATTCCCTGTCAGATGGGCTGAGGCTTGCTTGGCATGCCAGGGTAAAGACACTGCCAGAGTGTCTTCTGCTTTTCTCAGTTGTGCAGCTGGGGGCTGAATGGGATGGTTCATGTGGCAGGAACAACACCACACCACTGGCATTTGAAGATTTTACCTTTTAGGTAAATCCTCAGTTAAAACAAGCAACAACCTCAGGCTGCAGGGTCTGCTTGCAGACTCTGTGGTCTGGAAATGCAAGCCAAGGAGTGATGTGGATTTCACATCAAGAAGTTTTTAACACATTTAACAACTGTGAAAGATGAAAACTAGGCACAAAAAGCTAAACGTGCCTCAGAGGAGCCAGAGAATTAGTTAGGCATGAGGATGAATCAGTAGATGGGACTTTGAAACCAGACCTTACTTTTGAGCTAAGCTCTTGGCTGGAGGGTTTGGATGAGCCATTAAACCTGCAAATACAGAATTCATTCCCTGCACCAGAGGTCACAAATGTATTAGACCACCCTCATCTCCCTGAATGACAGCATCTGAAAGGCAGCTATGGAAAAATCTATCAGCCGTGAATGCAACAGCCTTTTGTCCTGGAGAAGAAGGGTACCAGGCCTGGGATTGATTGTACTTGGTCTCTTTTTCCCCTCTTTGGAGGGGATGCACCACAGAGGCTTGCTCACCTCAGAGATAGAACAATCCATCACATTCCTGAATTCCCTTTCCAGAGAAAGGCACAGCAAAGTGTGACTGGAACCTGAGGTAAGGAAAAGCAAAGGTGTTGTCATTGCTGCTTAGCTCATCACAGTTCCCATGGTGCTCCAGCCACGAAATGACAAATATGCTCTCAAAAAGCAGAAATTTGTTGTTCTCAAAAATGGATAATCTGAGTAATTAGAGGAAGAACAAATGTAGCCAGTGAGTGAAAATCAGAGGTACTGGGGTACTTCACAGATGCCCAGCAGCAGTGACCAGATCAACAAACACCAAGGAACACTTGAGGTACAACTTTTCACGGTGCTGATGATACAAGTAACCGCATATATCCTTCCCAGTGTGTTCTTGGTTGGCGTCAAGAGAATAAAAGTATAAACTGCAGGCATTAAACACTCAAAAGACTGGCTACCACGGCCAGATCCTCCCCAAATTACAGTGAACATCATGGGGGAGGACAGAGGAGGCAGCAGTGGTACCTTGAAATCTGGTTCATAAATTAGAGCAATGAGCCATTTTCTTAAAAATTGTTGATATGACAAGCTGCTATAAGTGAGAATTATCTGCGCTTCTTGTGGTGACCTTAAGGGAAGATAAAACCAAGCCTCATCCACACAAATCAAAGACCTAACATCCATTTAGCCATCAAATATTTTAATTTCCCTGTTTGGGCAAGAAGAGAGTGTTACATGGTACACAGTCTTGTGGAAGCTTGGTAGCCTGAGAATAACAGCGTGTGGCCAGCCTCCAAAGTCTAACCTAAAAATGCCAAGGTGGAAAGGTGTCCATGAGGACTCTGGTCTATTGTTATAGGAGAATAACTAGTGATCAATCAAAGGATTGATCCATTGTTGTGCCTGCTCAGCATCACTGGAGTTTTCTGCCCTTCATGATGCATAGGAACTGGCACAAGCATAAGAGGTGGTGGTACACCCATGCTTGTTTTTCAGATAAGTTTCTTTAAGTTAGGATGGATGAGTACAGTGTTGTCTAGAAGCAGCAAAAAGCAGCAAGGATGCTGAGGGGGGGATTTAGCAGCTGACAGCATTTCCTGAGTCTGCAGCTGGTTGGCTACATAAAGCAGTTTCAGGGAAAGCTGTATGAGGGCTTTGAAATTTAAAGCAGTGCCCTTTGGATGTACATCTAGCCTGGAGCAGCTGGCTTCAGCACAGCCTTGTAATCCAGGGAACTGCCTGGCTGGATTTTGCCAGACAATTTCGTGGAGATTTCACACAGTTGTGTATGTATGTCTAGAGTAAATGGTTAAAATGGGTGTTTGGAAGTAGAGACATGAACCTTAAAACACTGGTCAAAGCAAAAAGAGAAAAAAATCTTGTTATTCCACCAGGTGTTGGGCTCTGTGGAACATACTCATGGAGCTTTTGAATATGAGGGTGGGACAAACTGGGATGGAGGATGTGCCCTCTTCTGACAGTACATAGCATAAGCTGCTGTTTTAAACACATGAAAAATAACAAGAAGGGACTGAAATATAGTTAATAAAATGCTTCCTCTAAAGTCATCCACATTGTTGCCATCAGTAAAGGAAAATAAAATTAGTTTTGGAAGCCTAGACAGGTAGTGTGGATCAAGTAATGTAAACAGTGTGTGTGAGCACACACCGTGCTGGCTGACATACCCGAGTCACGTGGAGAAGTGTGTGCCCAAAATAACAAAAATTTGCCATCTATTTTATCTTAGCAGCTCTGGGTGGGAGGGCCTATTAATCAGATGGCAGCCTGTTTGCATCAGCTCCAATATGGTGTTACCTCAAAACAACAGACTTGCACATTTCCATCATCAGCCTGCTTTCCTCTCCAACGGGAATGAGCTGCCTCTGATCATGTAAAATCACCTTTTACAATGTATTTCACACTGACTGTCTAATGAAATGCTTATTTTTGAACTGGAAGGGAAAATGTCAACATCCATAATGAATTTTACCCCACCATCTGCAGAGCAGGTCAAATAATAGGAAAATAAAATGTCATCCTCCTGCAAGACAAAACAGAGTGCTTTCAGTGAGCATTGTTTTCAAGGACAGATGTTATGGTGGCTTGAGAAGGAGAAAATGCAGTTGTACATTATCTCTTTGGGAGAAGGGCAGACTGGAAGGCCGGGATTTTAAACAAAAGTAAAAGGGAAGGAAAGTGGCCAAGTTCTGGGGACAGAAAAGTCCACCAGGCCCAGTAACATCCCCATGGACTAATAACAAAACTGCTGAAGAGCTTCAGGTAACTCTGGATTTTTCTTTGTTGTTTACTGATCCCCACTGAATCACAATTTGCAATTCTATCCTAATTCTTACCACTTTGGGATGCAGCTGATCCTGCACCACAGGCACTGAGATTTTATGGATTATTGTTATTTAAGACAGCGGTTTTAAATTGGTTTGTGCCTGTTGTGCAACTGAAAAACTCTTACCATGGAACTACTGAGCATCTCAGAAGAGCCATCCATTCAACTGGTCCAGCAAGAACAAGCAAGGAGTTGGCTAAGGGGAAAGTTAAATTTTGGAATTCACATTTCTGCTGGAAATAACACCCCAGACAGTTCTGTGAAGAGTTGCTCCTGAGAATCTATTTGTTTCTATTCAGTACTCAGAACTAAACATATAAGAAGATTTTATTAGACATTGTCAGCATCTGAATTCTTGTTTGAAGGTTCTTTATTTATTTATTTTTGTGTTGAAGAAGGATAAAGCCAAGCAATTAACTGAACAAGTGTTAACATTGCAATCCAGTATTGGGATAGCACATGCCTTTGGGATGCTCCTCTGTCCTGTTGTGCATAATACATGAACACATCAGGAAAAGCCATATCAGTTTTACACAGCAGCGAAGTCCTGTCCACATATCAGCTTTTCTTTTTCCTCTTTTTTTTTCTTTCCCATAAATTTCCTGCACGTTGTCCCTGCTTCCCCATTTGCGCTTGAATTTTCCTTCTTCTTCTGTACAGCACGGGCATCACCAGCACTAAAGAACACAGATCTCTTTTCCCTGAATTTCTAAGCTTTCTCCCTCTGTAGTATCCAGCTGTGAGCTGAAACAAATTGCAGGGAAATTCTGCTCGGCCATCACAGCCGAGATAACAGCACTCAGTTGCTCCGTGGAGCTGCACGTGCATTTATCTGGCAGATTAAAGAGTGGGCTACGCTCAGGGCAGATGGGCTCTTCAAATACTTCAGCTTCCAAACTCTTAACAAGTCTTTTATGAGCCCATATTGACTGAATTAAGAAAATCA
Source organism: Daphoenositta chrysoptera (assembly GCA_013397915.1). Classification (NCBI taxonomy): domain Eukaryota; kingdom Metazoa; phylum Chordata; class Aves; order Passeriformes; genus Daphoenositta; species Daphoenositta chrysoptera. The sequence continues at coordinate 240,297 of VZRO01008265.1, read as the reverse complement.
ATAGTCACCAGGTAAATAAAAGGTGTGCTTTTGACAGTGGAGGAACCAACCTAATTTTCAAGTCTCTATTCCCACTTATTGTGGTATAGCAACTTTCCAGATGTGATTTTTTCTTTTCTTTACTCAGAGGCAAAATGAAAGTATGTTTTTCCCTTCCCCTTTGTTCACAGAAATGTAAGAACTATTTTTAGCTAAAGCTTTCTCAAGAAAAAAAAAATTTAAAAAAGAGAAAAATCAGCCTAAGGGCACTTCTGGTGAGAGAAATTGCATTCTGAACTTGTTTCCTCTGAAAGCTGAAAAAAAGATCTTTTAATGGAATTTGTCAGGCAGCCTTAACTATAGGCAGTGACCCAAGAGCACATCAAGCACCTAAAGTTCATTTTCTTTGGTTATGATCTAATACACACTTAATATGCACTGTTTTGGTGTTCTGTGCTACAGCAAAGTAATTGCTTAAGTGTTCAAGAATAATTGATATGGGAATTAAGGTACAAAGTTAGATCTGTTCAATTTATCTTACAAAAGTAACTTCCTCCTGCCCTTCCCCCGCCCCTTTATTCATTTAGTATAGTCACTTAATGCAAAGATCAGTGTTCCCTTAGGAATTTGTGGAAAGTAATCATTTCTTTATTCCTTGTTACCTGTTTAGAGTATAAAGCCTCTGGGAAAACAATTGCTCCATGCTGTTTCCTTTTAATACAAGGAATAGTGGAGTCACCAGCTGTTGAAGGAATGTAGACAAACAGAACCACCTCAACTGGGTTCAAAAATCAAGAATTCACAAACCTTATGAGCAGTAGCATTTATCCAGGTTGGGTCCTAACTTTGAATGGGAAACAGATTTTGACTGCTACCTTCAAACTCTGTCACCACCCTGGTATAACAGAACACAAAAATGAGGAATATTGCATCACTACTTCTTTTTGATTGGAAAACACTCACATATTTTGTGACTGCAGTGGCCCTGTTGCTGGTTTAGGTGAGACAGAGGGACACAGCATGGCACCAAACACCCACAAACCCAGAACTGCCCCAGGGGAACTGCACAGTACACACAATTCTGCGAGGTTTATTGAGCTGCCAGTGATTGAAACACTGCTCTCTCTTTCCTGGGTGAGCTGGGATGCAACTGGAAGCACTGGCAGTGCCTCCACCATAGCTGTTAAATCATCCCAATGGGTGAGGGAGCAGAGGAGTGTCTTTCCCACCTGCTGGTTATTTCCAAGGCACCTTTTGGGCCAGACAAGAGACCACAGAGATCACAGAGTTCACAGAGATCACAGAGAACCATCACAGTTTTAAGCTGACAGTCACTTGGCCAGGTGGGTAGAAAGGACAATGTATGACTGCAGTCCATACCTCTAGAAGCAATTCTAGAGAAGAGAGAAGTTCAAAATTGCTCTTTGAGAAAGATGTAAACTTGAAGCTCTCCCCTGGGGAGAATTTTATTTAATGTATAATCCTGCTCTGGATTCACTTAAATTTAGTTAAGAATTACATCCTCAGAGGCAAACTTAAATGATAAGACAATTGTCAAAGAAGGATAAACACCTTCTCTCCTAATGTTGTAAATCAAGGCTGTTGTAAATCAAGGTTTTATTATGGAGTGGGAAATGCTTTTGCTCTGATATTTGTTCATGCCTTGATCAAAACAAAACCTAAGCCAAAACAAAAATTCTGCAAAGCTGGAATGCAGGATTCCTGCACTTCATCTATTTTATTATCTGCCTCTTTCTCTTTGCATGATGTCATCATTAGTGCTGCACAACACAATTTGAACTGAAACAAAGAGCTTTGTGCTGATAAATGGAATGTTTCAGTCTATCAAAATGACTTCCCTACTTGAGAGAAAGACACTGTTTGATTCTTCCACAGGAAACTTTATTTTCTAAAGCCTCACATATTCTGCTGCTGAAGTAGACCTGTAGAATATTTTTTACTGGCCCTTATCTTTTCCTCTTTTTTTTTGCCGTGTATATCTTTTTATCTTAATAATCTAAGGAGTATTTCTAAGTCAGACAGCTATGGGTTGTCTGAATATTAAACCCATATCTTTTTGCAGAACAGAATGAACCAGGTTAGGTTGCCCTGAGGCCTGAATGCTGTTGATTACTTCTGTATGGCTCTTGCACATTTTTCCTAGACTTCTTTCTTCATAGTAATTATTTTCTTTCTGATCATGTTTTAGCTGGAGAAGGCAGTCCTGTCTACAAAATCGGTGTTGATTTATTTGGAAAAGAAAGTGATGTGTAACTGAACCCTGTAGGAGGAATTCCTTGTGTTGCAGGTTTGTTGTAGATGACATGCCGAGCTGAAACAGAAAACCACGGGTATCGCTGCCACCTAGGGCTGAGCTCCCTCTCTCTGGAGAGGGGGTTTTGTGGGGTTCCCAGGAGAAGCCCACCCTGGAGGCTGAAGGTGGCATTTTAGTTTTCACCTCCTCTGTCTGCCTCGCTGCATGAATCACAGAAGATTCTGCAGAGGTTTTATTTTTCTTCCAAAGGAGCAATAGATGCTTATGTGCTGTAGAACCCCGGGTTTTCTGTATTTCTTTCCTGTCTCACTTGTCCTATAAAATGGGGAAAGCCCTTCCTCACCTCCCAGTACTTGCTTACTTCCCAGGGATGTTGTTAGGGGAACTACACTAAAGATTGCAAGCTACAGTATGAATGGAGCTGTATTAATACATTAAGAGACAGATAGAAGGATGAATATCATCCCCAAGGAGCAAAACCACCTGCCATTCCTGTGACAGCTGCAGAAACCAGTGCAATATACTCAGCAGCTCACACAATAGCAATAGAAAACTATTAAAGTAGAAGAAGCTGGCCAACAGGTAAGCCCAAAGAATCTCTGCTCAAAGGCAGGTTTTTATTTGGACCTTGTTCCTAGTTTGACATCTTTGCATTATTGCTTTTTTAGCTTTATGAAATACAATCATTCTCTTTCCTGCATGAATTCCAGACTTAATTCTGTCTGGCTTCCAAACGTAGCATCCACTCAGAGAAACAGCATCAGTGGCATGTTGAGGCCACCACTGGGGGTTCCCCTGTCACAGGAGGTGGGACAGGTGGCAGTGCCATGGGAGGAGCAGGCAGGTCACCTGCTGTCCTCTTTTTTTTTGCCGTGTATATCTTTTTATCTTAACCAGCCACCAGGGACCCTCACAGCCAAAGCACAGGGGCTTCTGTTCATCTGCAGGTAGGACTGACCTCTGTGGACAGGATTTAGCGTGGATTCAATAATTCCCTTAGGGATTAATATCCCCTTAGGTCAGCTGGAGGCTCCCTGTAACCCAGTATATGCACTGCTGGTGGTGACGTTTGCAAAGGAAAAACTTTTGGAGTTGAGGGTGCAAAAAGGCAACGTCTGATCCATGAGCTACCCAAAGCAGCTGAAACAGCCAAACACAGGGAACTCCTGATGGCTGAGTGAGGGTTATTCATGGATGTTATTTTGTGTCTAGTGGAATAAAAACATTTGAGAGAATCACAAACCGTTGGTGGCGAATGTATTCCTCCATTTCTAGACAGGAAATAAGAGCAAATTTTTCCCTGGCTTGGTACTTCCGTAGTGATAACTGCAGATCCCTGACACGTTTCCTCACTTTTTTTTTCCTCCCCATCCCTGAGGAGAAGTGAGTTGATGTCAGAGATATTTACAAGTGTATACAGGTGTATCTGAGCATCCAGCAGAGAGACTGGGGGAAGTGCAGAGCTCAGTGATTCACTGTCTCTGGAGTCTGTCACATCTATTCTGAACAGATATTCCATACAACAGGTACAGTATCTGATCATAAAGAGTGTGTCCTTTATATCACAGCTCTGATGCATTGCTTTATGGTTTTATTACAGTGTTTCACACGGAGGAAACTAGAGTCATACTCAATAAATTCCAACAACAGGAGCACGATTCCATCTCCTATCAATATCTAGAGATCATCATCTTAATGAATAGTGGGTAATTTAGACAAATCATAGAATCATAGAATAATGACATTTTATGCTTGGAAAAACCACTTTGTGAAGAGTAGTGATGTTTAATATGTACTGTGCTGTGTCTATCAGGACAATATACAGACCCCAGATGTCGACCCCAATTGCAAGTGAAATTGGTAAGGCACATTTTACACTTGATCCCAAACGCAGAGGGATTTCTGCAATGGAAGGTATAGGTTTGGACATCCTTTTTTTTGTTTGTTTATTTGTTTCTTTTTGTTGTTGGTTTTTTTTTATTATTTTCTTTCTGCAAAACATGATTTAAATTGCACGCTAATATCTGATTAGAAAAATCTAATGAGGCCCCAAAGCACACTTTCTTCCTTTCCATGGTATTTGCTGTCATATAAATATGTCCAGTCCTAACAGAAAGGGAAGATACATCTACTTTGTTTCATATCCTTGGACTGGAGGTGAAATGGAGCAGTGGTTCTACATGAGCACTTCAGCTCAGATCAGAAGAGCACTTTTGAAGTGAACAGGCCCCTCTTCCCCACTTAGTGTGCTCCCGTTCTCACTAGAGGGGTGTTGGAACATGCAAACCAAACCCCTTTCAGGCAAAACTAAACCAGAAGTGCTCCAGGAGTCTGCATAATGTATCCCAATGCTAATGGGTCTTCTGGTGTTGCTATTGAGTATTTCATCATTCAGCCACTTCATCTATCTGTTGAAGATTGGTTTTTTAATTTTCCTTGAGAATGCCTAGCCCCAAGATGCTCTGTGAGCTGCCGAGAGCGTGTTTGGAGTCTCTGTGCTCAGGAGGAGGGTGGGGACTAAAGCTCATTGTGGCTCTCAGCTCCTCTGGATGCCCTCTCCCCCCGAGCCCCGGGCTCCTGCACAGCTGTGTTCCTGTACCTGCATTCTGCATGCTGCATTTTAAACGTGACTCTTGCATGGAGGTGACTCTGGCTTTTGAAGACAGCTCTGTTTGTATCTGTCTGCACTGATTTTGGGCACAAGAAAAGCGTTAGAATGTGCCAAACTGGCAGCAGGTTTACAAAAGCTAAAACAATTCTGAACAGTCAACATTGGAAAAGGAGACAAATAACCACTGTGAGCTGGTACTTACCTGATCCTTTCCTTCTCTGCTCAAATGCAGAGCAGTTCCAGTTTCTTCAGTCTGGCTTGCATTCTTCAGCCCACACAGTGCTGAGACCTTCGGTTTCATGAAAGAAAAAGCAGAAAAGCCGTGCTGGTTTTTAACACAAATTCTTTTGCACCTCCTCAGCTACTAAAGCCTCCCATTTTGTGCCTGTGTTCTGAGTTCCAGCTTCACTCCGGACTCTGGTTAAAACCCACTTTGATGGGAAACGTTGGGAGTTCAGGGTTGCCAGTGTGATGCTTTCCAAACACATCCCTAATTTGGGGCTACAGGTACAAAACAGGCACTGACTTGTTTGGGTGAGCCCAGAATAAGGCCATTAAAATAACAAGGAACATGTTTTGGAAGGAGAGGAGTATGAACCAGGTTTGCTCAGCCTTAGGAAGAGAAGGTTAAGGGGGTTTCTTATTTCTGCCTTTAACTCCCTGATAGGAGGTTATGGAAAATATGCAGCTGACCTTTCTCAGGAGAGCACAGCTGAGGAACACCATGCAACACTCATATTTTGTTACAAGGGCAACAGTGGTTAGATAGTAGGATTATTTTTCTGATTTTTTTTTTTAATGAAAAACTTTAACCACTGGAACAGTAACCCAGAGAGGATGGGAAATGTCCACAATAAATATCCTTTAAAAATTTCCAGAGAAAAGCCCTAAGCAGCCTGATTTAGCATGACAGCTGAATCTACCTTCAAACTTGGACCTATTTTGAGCAGAAGATTGGGTCAGAAAACCAACAGAGGTCCCATCCAAACGAAATTATTTTATGTTTTTTTGTTTCTACTTTTATTTACAATGCTAATACCAAAGGAGCACCTGGCCTGGGGTCAAGTTAGCAATCTGGTGCCTTCCAAAACCAGGAACAGGCCCTCTGAAGCCAAGATAAAACAGACATTAAAACATACAAAAAATGTGAAAGAGAGCCAAATAGAGATAAATAATAAATGGAAGCACTACTGTACCAGGGTGCACCACAAAATACAGCTGCTGCAGTCATTTCAAAGTCTCCAAGATAACAGTAAAAGCAATTACTGTAAGAGCAACGTGTTGCCCAAAATCATTAATATGTTTGCTGTGTCTCCCTTGTGCACTAACCCAGCCCAAGGAAAGATATCACAGTTGTGATATTGGGCATCTCTTTAGCATGGCCTGCATGAGACAGCAAGGGCAAGTGAGTGCAGTATTTCCCTCACACATTGTAAACTAAACACTAGGAGATAGCTGAGATCCCCTTTCAGCACTCGTGTTCTTTGAAATTACTCTTAATTACAATATACTAGCAAATCTTGATCATTCATGGTTTGATATGCTGCAAGAATCAGGAAATTATTTCTGGTTTCCTTCCCTTTCATTCTGACTTCAAATCATGGTTCCAGTGCTCTGTAGCACACACTTTGATTTAGCTTTACACCAACTGATTCCAAACCCTTCATTAAGCTCGGCCTTTTTTTCCTAATTTAAAAATATGCAGGACTTAAGTATAGCAAATCATTAAGAAATTAATTCCATTCATTAATGAGTTATTAATCCAGGCTAACAGCGAAAATGTGGTAATGATTATAGGTGTCAGTACATGCTGTGGACCACTGTAAAAGCACATTCTATCAGCCTATTGAAACAAAAGAGTCAAGAAATAAAGACATCTCTGCATCCTTTGTAGCCCCAAAACCATTTCCCAGTATTAGATTCAAGCGACATTGTAATGCAAATAAATACTTAGTAGCTTCCATTTGTAATTCTAACGCTCCTGAAGAGGTTTCTTGGCAAACACTGAGCTGTGTAGGCTCTTTAACACCCGATTGATTTTCTCCTTGGCAAAAGAGTGGTTTCTAGTTAAGACAAGAGTTTCGCAGCTATACAGCCTCAGGAAGGGGAAACATCTTGGCCTGAACAGATGCTACCCTTGTAACACCCAAACCCCACAGGTTTGGCCCCGGTTTTTGGAGACAGAGACTGCTTACCTCTCAAGTTTGACAGAAAACACACCAACTCTGTGTCAGTTTATGGGCTTTTTTGTTTGTTCGTTTGGTTTTTAATCTGCCTTTCAGTAAGGAGACTCTCAGACACACATGTCCAGTCTTCCACCCGAATTTCTGCCCATTTTCCTGTGCATTCTTTGACATGGGATCCAAGTGCTTCACATTCACTGACAGATTTGCATTCCTTGTCTCCTCGTGGTACATTAAAATATTATGTCCATTTGGGGAAAAGTGAGGCACACATGGGATGTTTGTGGAAAAGAGGGACTTATCAGTTCCTTCCACTTTACTGACACAGCTGGCATGTCATTTTATCCTTCCACCTGGAACGATGCTCAAATTTTATTCCTAAAGAGTGAAGAATCTCTGTGAGTTTATTTCTTTTAAAACCTTTTTATTCTCCCCATTCACCAGCTGGCTTATCTCCAACATATTTCACATCTGACCTTATGGTTTCCATTCTACAGCTATAGATTAGAGGGGAAAAAAAATACCACTGCATATTTCTAAGCACAGATTACAGAGGGTTTCAACATCCTGATTATTCAGGGTGATGAATCATATTAAGTCTGGTGTTTGCTAGGCAGTATTTCACTTATTTGATATGACATCCAGTACCTGGGATGTGGCAATCTGATGCAACACATCACTGCTCACTGACACACCACCAGAAACACAGAGACACATGAGATAATGTGGTTATTTTTGGATCCCTTTTGGACCCCAGCTTTAATTTCTTTTCTGTTAGTACTTATCATTGATTCCAGGAGGCTGAACCACTCAGTGATTTTCTCCACCTGTCCCATTTCCTCCACAAAGCAGCCCTGAATTTAACCATAGCCTACTTAGACTTCCTATGCAGCTTTACTTTTGTGCTTTAACTGGACGAAAATCAGTGACCAGTTCTGACTATTTAGGCACAGGAGAGAAAATAAAGTTCCATTCTGACATTGGGCAGCCCAAAGAAAGTAAATGGGTTGAAAATAGCGGCTAAAGAAGATCTGGGATTTAAACACAACAGTAAAAGGAACTGAACTGCAGATGTGTGATGGATTCTGCTCATCAGCCGAGCAGTGTCTCCTGCAGCTCCTTTACATGATTGAAAGAGATTCATGCTGTATTTTACCTTATGGTCAGGCAGGTTGCAAGGGTGCACGTCATGATTTGCAGGAGATTTGTGGTAATTTCTTAAATTTTCTGACCAGGTAGCATTGGTCTGGATACTTACAGTCCCAGTACCCTGTGGTTCTGATTTAAATGAGTCTTTCTAGTGACTTCATTGGGATCTGGATGTGCTCTGAACTGTTGACTGTGAGTTTGAATGGCCCTCAATCAAGGCCATTAGGACTCCAGTCGTTTGACTGAATCAAAGGTAAATACAGACTTCTGGGCTTCCATTTCCTTAAAAAAATATTAACAATAGCATTTTCCCTTCTTTAACTGTCCTAAAATTGTAAAATTTTCCTTGCTACCAAGGGGTGTGCAAAGTTTAGAACTTCTGCAATTGGTTTCTTAGAATAGACCTTTGTGAACATCAACAGATCACCCGCAGGAGGAACTCTGGAAAAACAGTGACAATTTAAGTGTTGCCATCAAACTTCTTCAGCCCATTAAGTTGTGCAATTTTGCATATAATCTCCAGTATATTTAATACAGGAGGAAAGCACCTGGACAAGGAATGGTAAATATAAATCAAGAGATAATGATATTCCTCTTTCAGTCACACTTATTACCAAGAGCATCAGAGTCTTTATGCTTATCCATTTAGAATAATACCTGCTTGAACAGATATGGCTGGCAGTATTCACACGATACAAACTGATGGATTTGAAGTCGAAGAATTTTTCCAATTTAAAAATGCTAAGAGAGGTAGAAGCATGTTTTCACTTTTACTTATTTCTCGATTTTTTTGTTTGCTTGCCTGTGCCTCTTCCTTTCTTTCTCATTTTCACTAATTTGGAGAGGTGACAGCACTGTGCCTCTGCTAGTCTGGCCTAACGATGCTGTTTGCATTTTTGAGAGGTTACAAGGCACTTTTTCCCACATTCCCTTTGATAGGCAGAGATCTGATCAGTGCAACAGAAGGGACTCAGAACTGGTATGCCAAAATACAGAAACTCCATAAACTTCTACTCAATGCCTTCAGTACTGGCCTTGTCTGAGGAGGGCAAAGTCTCTAAAGGATCATGCATGTTACTATGGGAGTTAGTGTACCTGACTATAAACACAGAAAGCTGTTTCATTCTACAGATGTTCCTAGTCATTACTACTGTTTTCTTTTTTTTTTTTTTTAATATGAAATTCTGAATGCTTCTGCCTAAAGGAGACATGAGCTAATGATGCTTTGCAAAGAAGTGCAGTCTCACTGACAAGGGAGTGATCCAAACTTAACAATATGTCAGATTCAAAGTTATCTTTACTGACATTTCTGAGAGTTGCTACTGGCAATGTAATTCTGGATGTGGATTCACTTACAGTTCTTCAAAATGCTGCTTAAAATCAAGACATTGGGTTAAAAAGGCAATCCAAAGAGAAGATTCTTTCTACTTTTAAATACATCCTTAATTTACACTAATGGAGTTGCAACTCTCAACAGCTGACCTGAACATGGCCCTAAGCATTTTTAACAGCTCCATACCAAGTCAAGGCTTGATCTCTCTGCTCTTTGCATCCAAACCTCCCACACAGCTGCCTCTCTCATGAAAGCACAATCATAAGAGCAGGGGAACAGCCCAAGTGCCTCAGTGTTACAGCAGTGGAAGGCAAGAACAAACCCTAAATAAGAATTAAGTTTGAATAGTTGCCCAATTCACCATTTCTATAAATCACCTGTGTTCTGGACTCTCCTCGTTGTGTGCATTGTAAGACATTGCACTGATGCCTTGTGATAAAGGCAAATTACCAAAGGAATCGGCCTGGAGTAGAATTTATTTGGATTTGAATCCAAGACGATGACAGTTACAGCCATTAACCACAAAATGCCCTCTAGCACAACTGAATATACACTTTCAAAGATTACCTCAGGCTCGTTCCTATTTACTGGAAACAGATTCATGTGGTGCAATAGGCAACGCTGGATATTATGTGTGTCACACAGCAGGTTACTATCAATACTTAAAACTGGAATTGAGAGATATTACTAAGGGCTTCATTGAAATTCAGAATAAGATAAATGAGTAGAAATTACTTTTTTTCTTTCCCAGAGAATAATGAAGGCTTCAGGGCTCATTTTGAGCTCACTGCAGTCTTAAACTACTGCAATGTCATTGACTTTGGAGAAGCCATACTGGATATAGGCTGTTGTAACTGATATCCAAATGGGTTCTTTAATAATAATTAAATTGTAAGACAATGTGAAAGAACATCATTATGACAATTTGAGCCTTTATCATGCCTCTTTCTTAGAGGAGGAGAAGACAAGAAAGATAATGAAGGAAAGGAACTAGATTTTCTGATTCAGGTACAATTCTGTTGCTTTAATTCCCTCTCCACCCCTACCACCCTACCCCACCCCAAACTTCACCCAGATAATGGGACAGCCACAGCTTCTCTGGGCAACTTGTGCCAGGGCCTGAGCACCCTCACAGGGAAGAACTTTCTACTGATAAATTCAGGAGAGTTTAGATATGGTTCCTACAGTGAAATGCAGTGCCTTTTTTGGGGTGAGCTGAATCACTTGCTACCCTCTTGGACTGAATTCAGAACCAGCTGTGATGCAGCCATCTGTATGACAGGCACCCACAAACTGATGAGCTGAATCTTGTTTTCTTTGCAACCACAGTTGGTAGAAAGTCTAACAGAGCAAACTTCTCATGAAAGCACAGCAGCTCCCTCTATTTTGTTTTCATTTGGAAATCACAGCTTTTTGGCTCATGAGTTTTCAACTTTTAAGCTGGTAAGAAAAAAGTGAATCATTCAGGACCACTTATGTTGTGGTAAAAATACACAAAACCTCATTAAATACAGACCTTCCTGCTTCAGAGGATAATTCAGAATAAACCCTCAGCCCTTTTCTCATTGCTAAACCCCTCTATTAAAGTACCCACAGAGGGGGCAGACCATCTAGGTGTCACCCTATGAGTTCTTCTCCATAGGACTCTCCTCCTTGTCACTGCATGGAATCCTCCTAAGATAAGGAATATTTTGCCTTTGTAGACACACTGTGGGGTCTCTTACTATCTTACTGTTTCCCTTGCAGCCAAGAAAAGCACAACTGCAATTTCATTTTGTCATTAGAGTGCTAAAAATATTCCTTCATTCAACTATAGCAATTTCCTCAACCTCTGGAAAACCCTGACACTGATAGCAATATTTTCTATTTGGTTTAGGAATAAATTAGTTGCCTCTGAATGAAGGATGTCTCTGACTGATCTCCACTATAGCAAGATTTACCTGGAGATTTATTGCAGCTTCGCCTTTTTGTTTCCCCATGGGAAAGTTCACAAATGATGCAGCAATCTTGTTCCAGTAATACTGTGCTTAAACACACTTCACGGATTATTTGGTATTCAGGATGTTCTTCTTGCGTGAAGAGAAAAAATAGCCGGTTGGTAAAACCAGACTGAGATTTTCAAATAGTGTGACAGTGAATGTTAAACAAAACAAATCTTGCTTCCATCTCATTCAGACGATAACCACCCGGAAAGCACCTGCACAGAAATAAATGCCTTAATGTGAGGATTGCAAAGCAATAGAAAAGGGTGAGTGGAATCTCATTACACTCCCACGAGGAACAGTTATTTGCATTTTATTGGTGAGTAATTTGAATCACGCTAGTTCAGCGAGTTAACCCAAGCCATGATGAAATCATAAATAAATACAAGAATCCTAATTCCTGGTTCTTGGGTTCAGTTGGCCGCTTTTTGTTTTTCTGGCCCTTCAGGGAAGATGAAATTGAGGTCACATCTAGAGCACCTGGCAATCAGTAGGGCCATGGAACCCCTGTGGTCACACATTTCTGTGCCCAATGCCGTGGCCACCTTGGAGACTCCTGGTGAGCACTGTGGGCTTCATGTCAGAGGAGCTGCCAAGTTCCAGAACTGCTGCCCACACTGTGTCCATCTCCACACCAAGGGTAAAAAGTAGGTGAAAACTCACCATTATTTGTGCTCCTCAGCAGACCACAGTCCCAAACAGGGCCCACCCATTTCCAGTCTTTGATGATAATATTTACTGTAAGGCAATGAGGCAAGGGTGTGATTTCAAAATTTGGCTACAGCTGGAGACAGTAGAGATCCTTTAGAGTGCTACGTCTTCAACACTTGGAATATTTGGCTTGAAAGTCTTTCAGTTTCAAGTGCAAAAGCTCCTGGGGGCTGAGCAACAAACCCAATGCCCTCTTCCTCTCTGCTCCATCTTCAGAGTCAGTGACACAAAACAAATCAAATCTGCCATGTTTGGCTTCCTGAATCCTTCCACCTAAGATTTACAGTTTGTGCATTGCTTTAGTCCCGGTACTTTCCAGCTCCCAGTTTCTGTTTCATTTATTAGTCACCTTCCTATTGTAAGTAGCTTTAAGCTGTAATATCACTTGTGGAGAATGAAAATAAAAGGCTTATTCTGCAGAGAATATGTCTGCAGAGAATAATCCTCATGCACAGCTTTTGTTGGGGCTACATGGGGGCAGTAGGCTTTTTTAACACTAAAATGCTGATGCTTTTGGACAGAGTGGAACCATTGCTCTCTGTGAAATATGAAGAGCCTGATCTCAATCCAATTTATAATGGAGTAAATTCAGAGTGACTGACAGGAACTCGGGCACTGCTGCACCATTTCAAGGCAGGGATCCAGCTCTTGCAGCTCTGTCTCTGACCCTGGCCAGCAGCAGTTTCATTAGAGGATGTGACAAGAAAGGCTTTAGAAACAATTACAGCATGACCTGCCTGTAGAGAAGACTCTTTCCCAATCTTCAGTTCAAAGGCTGGTTTGTGCCTTCAAGTACTGTGTCCATCTCTATAAGCTCAGACAGGTTACTTTAGGTTGTTGTCATTTAAAATCCATTTTCTTTCGTATGGATTCTTCAATTTCAGTGAAATCAAGGTATTACATCATCGTCGCAGCCATAAAGTCCTGTATTAATCTCATGAGCCTGACAGAAACTGTGGATGACCTGACACGTGAGATCTGGACGGAAAAGCAAACAAAAGGCTTCCAGGAAAGCAAGCATGCCCTTATTCACTCCCTAGGTTAGGAGGGCTTTGTTTTACACCTGCATGGGGACACACTTCTTGTGTACATAGCGAGATTGATCATACAGTGAACATCTGGAATTCATGCAAATCCCTCAATCAAACACTAAAAATCCTGGTTTATAGCATCCTGCCAGCTGTGTTAAAACACATCTGACATCATATCTGCACTGCCCTTCTGCCCACAGGTCTCCCTTTCCCCAGAGAGACACACACGGTCTCTGTCTCTGCTGAGGCAATCTGGAGGACAAGAAGGGGAGAGAAACCTCCTCCTGCACAAAGGAAAACCAAGCTGATCATAAAACTTGTTCCCTTACAAGCAGCTGGGAAAAGTCACATACAAATCATGGTGGCTGGCTTTTGCAGAGATTTGTGTTGATCTTTCCTTAAGCTTCAAGTCACATGAATTTAAGCTGTGTTTGGCCCTGTGATTGGCTTTGAGTGATTCCCAATAGTGAGGAAGCACCTGGGGAGAACCTCTGTCCTTTCATATGGTGCCATAAGCAACGGGCCAAATCAAAAGTGGTTCTGTCTGAGGACATCTGGGGGACATTTGCTACAGGGAGCACAGGGGGTGTATGACCAGAAGGAACTGCCTGGGACAGGACCACGTAATGGAGAAATTACTGGAGGCTTCCAGCTTAGAAGTATTAGCAGGTCAGCTCATCACAGCCCTGGTGTCCCACTCTCCTGCTTCCCAGTTCAAGTGAAGGTATCCTGTGTAGAGGAACTGCAAAAAAGTCCGAGAAACCCGCTATTTTAGGTGGAAACTATTTTTCAATATGTTTGTGTAACTCACAGCACAGTGCAAGCCCTCTCCTAAAAAAATCAAAACGGTCTATTGGTTGCAAAACAAAGATATATCTTGATAAACTTATTTTTACAACAGATGAAAATGTTGAGGATATACTAGAAATCATAGAAACTAGAAACTGTGGATTGCAGAAAACTGGTAAAAACAAGGAAAAGAACAAGGAAAAGACCAACTGTTAGCCTGCAGAATTCAGACTAATAATAACAGGCTAATAAGAACAAAAGAGCAAAGGAAATACTAATGATGGTGCTGCTACTTTACTAGATAGAAATGAGAGAAAGGATAATCTATTCAATGAGAAGGAAAGACTTTTCTGTCAATTAATATAAAAGGCATTAGATTAAAATAAAGTTGAATATGGCATCTGGATTACTTGCAAGTAAAAACCTTTAAAGACCTGTCTGAAGAGCCTCTTATATTGTTGATTGAGAAGATCCAGAAGGCAGAAGGGAAACTCATGCTAGTCTATTATTTGGAATAGAATAGGTAACATGACCCTGACATTCTTCCCAAACAAAATAATGGCTGGCTAGTATCAGTTTCAATTAACTTCGAAAGAAAGGAGGCTAAAATAACAAGGCTGCATCAGCTGGAAAGGAATCTTGTCAAACTGACCAAAAGCTTATGAATCTATAAATTTGGTTGACAAAGGTCACATTGTTGAAATAATCTAGATGTTTAAAGGAGCATGGTTTTGCTGTAGATCCCCCAGTAACACAGCCAAAGATGCCATGTGGTAATTACAAAATGACTGCAATCAGCTCTTCCTGACATGGCTGCATCAGGGCACGGTCGTGTATCAGGAACTGAGACTGCACAAGTTATTTGGCTTGGGATATGTGTTATTTGATAAGTGAAAAGAATGATTAAAACCCACCTGACACACCTCAAATGGATATAAATGGCATGTATGAAGTATATGAATTTCTGGTGAGAGGCTGCTGAGAGCTGTTCATCTTCCTAAACTCTGGAACATTGCTGATGATCTGAAAGAGAACTCGAAGTCCTTGCTGATAGAATTTGGAGATGACACACAGATTTGGAACATAATGAATAAAAACAAGACAAATTGCTGACAGGGATGATCTGGATGGCAGGGTGAGTGGATTGCAGCAAAAGAACTATGTATTTTGATACAGACAACAAGAAAATCAGACATTCAGCCGTGAAGAATGAAGGTTCTGCTTCAATAGTGGGAAAAGGCCTTTAAAAATGGCTCCAAATTGCCATGTGACAACAGGAGAGGCTGTCCCTGGCAAAAGGGACAGGGTAGTCCCTCTCTGGGTGCACAGAGTACCTGGAGATTACTGAAATGTTAGGTATACTCTTGTAAACCGGGTAGATACTAGATAAATTTGAAGTAAGGGATATGATGAAAGAGTGGATTATTCACTGTAACAACTTGCATGGTTTGTTCTTTACTCTGTTACTGGAAAAAAAAAAAATCATGTCTTTCTAAAGGACTGAGTCAAGAAGACCCACGGCCAGTGTTCTGCTCAAGGCCAGACTGCAAGATACCTTTTGGTTCATAATCTCTGAAGCCTGCTTGGGGGTGTCAGATGTTTGGGGTTTTTTTCTTCAAATACTAAATAAGACCAACTCCTGCATGCCCAGCTTGCTACAGAAGGGAACACCATTTCTGAAGTTCAATTAAATTGCTTCAAATTCCATATAACATTAAGGGCCCTGTTCAAAGCCCATGGAATTAGAGCTTTTCCATCCTTTTTACTCATCCATGGGCCAGCCTTTTAAAGGGGGATCCCAAGGACAGTGATTTCACCAGCCATTCTGTAAAATACCAACACGTGGGCCTGTCCAAATGCTACCCCATGCTACTGAGTTCATGGTGGCTTAACATGTAAACAGAATCTTCAGTTGAATTACAGGCCACTACTTGCTTCAATATATTCTGTGTTTTTGCATTTATGATTTTGGTAATATCTTCTTACACCACTGAAGTGTAAATTTCATTAATAAATTCTATTATCTCTGGAATTTCACTGACTAAAAAAGGAGCACGTACACGGTTTCAAAATAGTTAAATTCATTCTTCTCACATATCACAAGAAGAATTGCATGAACAATCCATAGTGAATAATTTACTCAGTAAATTTAGTTTTAAGGTGACTTTTTAAAAGATCCACCTAACTTATTTGCTGCTGCCAGGTGAATCTTTTATAGGCCATATTTGCATATGTAGCTGATACAAACCCCATTTCCTCTGAGTCTTTGTGCAAGCGTTCAATACTGGTACTGTGGGTCTGACAGCTTAAATAACTTTGTTCTCTCATTAGATTCATACCCACAACCCCTGCCCCATCCCCTGCAAACATGAGCAGCCTTAATAAGTTTTGCTGTCTGTGTGGTGGACAAAAATGTGGGAGCAGAACTGTATAAATATATTTGGATCACTGGGTCCACCTTCTGAACTTTCAGATATTGCATCATCGAATCTCATTCCAAAGCTCAGGCAGCACATCGGGGTTTCAGGGTTACCCCAACTCATCCCATTACACAGCTCTTGAGGAATCTGCTTTCTTGGATGGATGAGGAATTGTAAGTTTTGTGACTTACATTTAGGCTGCTTCTTTCAATTTCCTGACTCTTTGTGCACTCTCCTTAGACTTAAACACTCTCCTTAGCCTTAAATCCCTTCCTTCTTCTCCCAGCATTTACTTCTCCAATATTTTTACAGTGAACAATTCCAGCTCCTTCTCAGCCTTTGTTTTGATACACTAACCATGTTTTTCCCTAGGATGGACTTCACCATATCAACTTAGCAATTCTTCTAACCACCTAATTAATTTTAAATTTCTTTCTTGGCCACCAGTCATAAAATTTATTTCAGATGAAATCTGAACATTTCTTTGTAAAATAACAGCAATCTCCAGTCTTTAAGTACTCTGCCTGAGACACAGTAAATGCATTGCATTTATTTCTTCACAGCTGCACTACACCGAAGGCCTATGTGGTTATTAACAACTGACCTGTCTAAGGATAATAGATGGATGTAGTTCCATGTCTTAATTGATCTGATGACAGAGCTGGTTCAAGAGATTGTTGCCATCTCAGACATTTGTATTTCTATATTTTTTTTCAGTAATGCTGGTATAGAATTCTTGCTTCTTGCTTACTGTTCTGTTTCAGACAAGGAGAAGTGTTTGGTTCCCATTTCTAGCCACTCTTCAATGTTGCTTCTTCTTAGGCATCCACCCTTCTGTTGCATCCTTGATTTATCTAATTTTTTTCCCCATTTCTTGAGTTTCTAGTTAAAGAGTTCCCAGCTCTCTGTAGAAATTCTTCTAATTGTGCTTCAACATGGGCATTTGCACGCTGTATTTTTGCAATTTGTCATACTCTCTGACAGATTGGGGTGTGTTCTGAAGACCACACAAATCTCCCCTCTGGGACTAAGAGTCAACCTAATACCAGGAAATACCAGATTCAGTCGTAATTCTATAACAAAATTTCAAAGAAAATATCAAGTCAAATTTGTCCCAACATCTTTCTTTCAGAAATGTCACTGTCACTGTCTCTTCACTACAGTAGTTCCTGTCTCAGAAAAAAATCTTTATTTTTCTCTCTCTCTCTCTTTGGCCTCTTCATCATCCACGTTATAATTGCTCTATTCACCCCTCACCTTTTCCATTTCAGTTCATGTGTCATTATAGAAATGCTCTTAGAAACTGAATCCACACACACAATTTTTTTTTTTTCCAGGAAATGAACAAATGAAGAGAAAAAGCTCAGAAATATCACTGAATAATATTTACTGGAACAACACTATCTTTAGCTTGTCCAGGAAAATGACCATATTTATTGAAAGTCTTAGGTCTTATTACTTGGGATGACCAACTAGGTAAGTTTGATAAATAACATCTTCCTGTATTTATGATGTTTTCAACAATTTATTGATATTTGTGGCTGGAACAAGACCCAGTGAATCCTCTGTGCACTTAGTGACTGCTTAAAATTAAAGGATACTTAATGTGAGCAGAGCACTGACTGAAAGAAAGGAGCTTCTTTCCTCACTAGCAAATTGCTAAATTAAACTCATAAGATTTGAGGAAAATAACAGCCCTCATTGGATAGTTTTAAGTGCAAACAACAGCAGTGACCTTTAACCAGGGCTTTGAATGCAGTCTTCAGCTTTCTTGGTCTTCACTTCATTTCCCTTTAGACATACACTCAGCCAGGGGGCCAAAGGTTTCCTTCTGAGCTCTTGAATTGACTCTCAGAGTTTACAGCTATTCATTAACCTATGGTTTAAACCTTCCCTCTTTAATATGTTTTGCAGATGATAGAATATTACATCTGCACAGCAGTGTGTCCTGCTTCACAAACATGCCTGGGGACAGAGTGGGCAGAGCATAAAGACATTTAGGCAAACTGGTATGTGGGCCAGTGGGTAAATACTGGAATGCATGATTGTCAAAACTCACGGCACGTTTTAGCAGATGTCTCAGCAGCTGATGGGAAATGTCAAAAACATCCTGTATTTTTCACAGAATAGCTTAATAATGATCACAGACTGGCTGAATCTCTCAAAATTAAGGCCAATCAGACACAGAACTCGTAAAAGAAACATCTCAGGAATGAGAGCTCACTGAAAACAGCAAACTTACGTCTTCTCTCCTTTTTTTTTTTCTTTTAAACTGCTTCCTGAGCTCTTGAAAATCAGGATTTCATGTTCACCTTGAACCAGAAGCTTGCTGCTGGTCTAAGGCAGAGATCAGCTCTGTTTCCCTTTTACTGTGATTACTTTTTTACAAAGATTGAAAATTTGAAATAGATGAATGTAGCTATATGTAGATGAGTGGTCTTTTATAAATATTCACTCTTCTTTTTCTCCCTCAAGCAACTTCTCACAGATGATTTGAAGCACCACCACCACGCTTTGCCTTCATAGTAATCAGGTTTCCATATTTTGTGTGCTTATTTGCTCATTTCTTTTTTAGGGTAGGTATTTTCTCTGCAATAGTATCCATTGATCATACTGAATTGCAAAAATATGTCTTAGAAATGTTGTGTGATTGCTTGGCTTTTGACTGGCTTCTGGTCATGCTTAGCTGAATTATTGGACTGGAGGAGCCTGCTGCCTGACCCTTCTCCAAGGGTATTTGGCTACCTCTTCAATAACCCTTTCTTTTCATTAATTTTCAAATTAAAACAAAAAATGGACTTGGCTAAAGTGTTAATCTAGATTTTATTTTTCCTGAGAAGAGCATAAACATAAAGAACACTTAATCAGGCATAACAGACAAAAAAGTTATTTATTTTTCTGAATGATTTATAATCCAGTTTCTTCTTCTGTGGTTGCAGAAAAGAAGGAGGAATCAAAGAAGAGGTTCATTACTCAAAATGGCAACAGTCCCATTAGGGAGGGACAGCAGAAGAAAACACAGCCATAATTTTACCTATTTTATGAGAGATGAGCTCTTCCATACTTCTCTGAGCAGACAATGGCAACTTCAATATAAAGAAATACACCACCAGTATAATAAATATGAAAGAGAAGGATTACTGAGACTGTCTCAGGAGCATCAGATAGAAATAAATTCACTTTCTGTTACATTCTGGTGTGCTGCTCACGTGTGCCAAAGTGGGAGGGCACAGGGTGAAGGAACTGGAGATGGAAAGGAGGTTTCAGCAGCTCTCACCTGTGTACCAGGATGTTTTTGGGGTTTAGCCATGCTGGGAAGCAAAGGGCAGTTTGGGCATGCTGAGCCCAAATTTTCCAGCTGTTGGCTTTGGCTCAGCAGTAATGTTCCTGCAGTGTATTGTACCCATCCCATGAGAGAAGGAACTGTGCTGTTTCCTGTAGCTGCTCTCTGGTTTTCTGTGGTATTTTCACCCCAACACAAGCCATAGATGGATGAACACTTGCACACATCCACGTCTTTGCAAAATGGCTTTTCTGGCCAACAGCTCAAGTCACACTGAAACTGCGTCAGCAATGGGTTTGATATTCCAAAAATGTACGTTCAAAGGATACCAAGACTTTTTCAAACTGCTCAGATGGTGCACAAATGACCTATTAAATGCTTACAGATCCTTCCTGAGCACTTGCAACATATACCCCGAGTGCCTGTTGAAAATTGGTCCCAGCCCAGAGGTGCCTAACACAGAACAGCAGCTTTTCATGGGCTCCCTTTGTTTGTGGGTACTCCCCACTTCCCTGTGAGCTACAGCAGCCAGAGACAGCAGCTCTTTAACAAATTTCCATAATTTCATTAAGCTCAAAGATAATTATGTGAAGTGTTAAAAAATACTTCATTTGGCTTGCCTGAAAGCTGCTGTAATGGAGGAAAGAAAGGCATAAATAATGTGCTTTGTTTCCATTTTCAGTCTGTTCACTAATTGAAAAGAAGCAAAAGGGTCTAAACCCCCCTTTTTTTGATCCAGTCATTGTCTGACAGGGAGGGAAATGTCCTTGGGAGGAACAAACAGTCAATCTGTGCACAAAGACAAAGCAGAAAAAATTGTCACTCTGATAAATCGCTGAAAATAATTACAAAAATTGAAAAATGAGAAAAAAACCCAACGTGATTATGGTCTAACCAGCGAGCAAACATTTTCAGGTTTTATCAACAATATAGGGAGCATAACAGGATGTGGTTGGCTCTCAAACCAGCAACTCTGCATGATTCCTTGGTGTAATTTGGAAGAAGCAGGATAACCTGTGATTTACAAAACTCTAGTTAGCAAATCTGTTCAGGGGTTCCCTGCACATCAACGTGGTCATAGCAGTGTGTGTTAGAGGCAGATTATCCTCTCACCCTGCTCTGAGCTGTGAGGGTGTGAGTGTGCACAGCTGTGGGTGAAAATCCACCTCTGCCCTTCCAGGCAATGCACACGTGAAACCAGACCCAAATTGCCTGAAATTAACATATTAAGATATATATAGAGATATATATATATGTACACACACACATATATATATATATTTACATATACATATAAATAAATAAATTATTAGTAGTATTTTTTCTTGACTATAAACAGGGAGTATTAGCAGTACAGAGAAAGCAACACTTTTAGTGCTGGATGCTGGAACACTTCTAGGGCTGTTTAACATAAATCGAGAGATGTTTTTTTTCTTTGTAAATAATTTTGTTGCTTGATTCAGGGGAAAAACCCCAACCCAATCCAAACTAAAAAGTGTTCTTGGTCAAAAAGGTAAAACGTACATCATTTAAAATATACTGAGATTTGAAATTAAACACCATCCCAAACCGAGGTCAAAGTTTAAAAATTTTTCCAATTGGGCTATTGGATATCGTGTCATCTACCAGTACCAACATGAAAAAAACAGAATCAGAAAAAATATGACAACAATATCCGTCAAGCTTTTTGAAAATTGTTGTATTCATGTGAAATGTTTAAATATTATCAGCATTTTCCAAAGGGCAAAAAATACTATTTAGTGTTGTCAGTCACTTGACAAGGCAAATGCAACAATAAATAAATGCTAAATAAGTATAAAAACGTTTCTTGCTACAAGGTTGTAATCAGGGAGAAAGAACCAAAAACCAAACCTGTCTCTTGTTTAAGCTAACCTCTTCAATACTGGATCACCTTTCCCTGGAAATGGTGGATTAAGAAACAGTGAATGAAAATGAAATAACTGTTTAGTGTATTTCTGTGGCTCCTAATCACTGCTCTTGACACAGCTGATATCTCTTCAGGAAAGCTGAGGTTAAGGAAACGTCACTTGTTTTTCAGCCTACAAGAAAGAATTTGTGAGGTCATGTATTCATTTCTGTCGTGAAAAACTGTGATGTTGCTATTGAGAATTATAAATTTGTTATATGATCAAGCACCTAAGAGGATTCTTCAAGTAGGAACTACAGGAGTAGATGGTCTTTAGAAGTTTCAAACCATCCTGTGCTTCTATGAAAAGTCTGTCTGTATTTTGCTTTGGTGTCTTTTAAGCCTTCTAACAAAATCTGCTTAAGTAGAAATATGTGCCTCTAAATTAACAACAGTCTGGGCTCTTTTTATTGAGGGCTGCCCTGGTTCTTGTGAAACAGGTAACTGATATCTGGTAAGCTTTTATGCATGAATTGCCTTGCTGAGCAAATAAATTACCAATCCATCATGTCAGCTGAAGGAGCTTAATTGTTTGGTGACTTGTTATAAGCAATGTAAACAATCACCCCCTCCTCTTAAAATACAGTAGTAATAGGATGCTAGGGAGGGGAGGAAATGTTCCCTTGAGTTGTTCCTAAAAGATAAACTCTTGTGTCTGGCCCAAAGGATAATAAAATATATTTACCCTGCAGGTGTCCGTGCCTGTTCTCCCAAACTGATTGCTATAGGATAGTTTTGTTAAATGATGGGACATCTTCTGCTTCTCCTTTGCTTTCTCCATTTATATTAAAGGATAATAATGCTTCCCAGAACTTTTACCATTCCCCCAGAAAAATGATGGGGCTGTTACAGCTAGATAAAGTTTCTTTGGTACAAACACAGAGGGGGAAAATGAGGGATATGAAACAGCATCAGGGAGACTGAGAGAGCCTTTCCCACACTTGCAGCCTCCTCCTGCTCTTCCTTGTCACCACTGGCTTCTGGAGAAGCCCCAAAGCCCCATGGGCACACACAGATCTTCCCAGCACTCTTCCATGGGTTCCATGTGAATTCCTGCAACATAAACCAAGTTTTATTTTGATGGTTTATTGTCAGTGTGCCCTTAAAAACCTGGGAACCGAGTTTTATCTTTAAAAGCAATATCTATGCACATTTCATTTATTTCCCAGTGACTGGTTATTTTCAGTGAAAGTGTCATCTTCAATATTTATCTGAGCTTAAAGCTCCTTGCCTGCAAATGCAATAAAAATGAGCTGAGATGACATGGTGAATTTGTGATGATTTATCTTCCACAATAGTAGTACTTAATCTGTTCAAATGCTGGCCAATAAAACGCAGAGGGATAGGACTGAGTAATCTCCTTTATGGCATGGGAGCACTTTATTACCCAAGTGTCAAGTGGCCTTTTGACTTCAGTGGAACTTCTTGTTGGGTAAAATGCTGTTATTTAATACGAGCAAATCATTCCCATCATTATTAAATACATTATTACATCCTATAACCACACGGATTCTTATCTGGCCAAGCCAATTTTAAAGGGGCAAAAAGTTCAGTTTTAAGGAGGATGAAAGAAAACAAATGCTGCAAGGATCAAATATGCATCCAAACCCAGTCCATGGGCACCAGTGGGACTGTAGGGTACTACAAGATTATGAGCTTGGTCAATTATACACTTTGACACTTGGATTGAGAAGCAAGATAAGTTTTGACACTTATTTAGCATTTATTTACTGTTGCATTTGCCTTGTGAAGTGACTGACAACACTAAATAGTATTTTTTTCCCTTTGGAAAATGCTGGTAATATTTAAACATTTCACATGAATACAGCAATTTTCAAAAAGCTTGATAGATATTGTTGCCTTATTTTTTCTAATTCTGTTTTTTTCCTGTTGGTACTGGTAGATGACACGATATCCAATAGCCCAATTGGAAAAAATTTTAAACTTTGATCTCGGTTTGGGATGGTGTTTAATTTCAAATCTGAGTATATTTTAAATGATGTATGTTTTACCTTTTTGACCACATCTAACACAGAAAGCCCATATTTGTACTCAACTGGTTAACTTACTCCTTTAGTCAGTTCTTAAGTATTTAGTGGGGTATTTCCATAAGGAAGGATTCCAGTCTGGATGTGGCCTTCAGGTCATGCATTAATTTCCTTATGAAGGAAAGTGTGGCACACAGGGTGATAAATAAACCAGTGGGTGATCTCTCTCACCAACAAACCACCAAGTCTCCTCAAACAGGCAACGCAATTCCCAGACACATAATTCCAAATATTCCTGACCAACGACTAATGGCATTTTTTGATACCATGTATGGAACAATTATCACCATTCGTTTTATACTGGGAGGATTATCAGCTTCTTGGATTTAGAATAACAAAAACTAATTTCATGGAAACTGGGGAGGTGTAGAAATGTTATCTCCTGGTCTGTGTTTATTCAGTGATAGCATTGTTTAAAGCCCATGATCCTGTCTGCATCTGCCACTGCAGCTGGCCCAGCCAGCTCACCACTCTTTATTTAGCTGGATATTGCAGCAGTAACGTTTCATTACAGTTGTGCTTGGGAGAAGTCATAGTCCATTGGTTTTATTGAAGCTCACTTCTAGTTTACTTCCATTTCAGGGAAAAGGACAGCTGTTTTAATATGTACTTGGAGGAACACCTAAAGGGTTTTAGTGTTAATTAAGTCGGGAGGAACTGTTTTTAACAAGCACCTTTTTGTAAATGTCAAGCAGCTCAATCATGTTTCATTGTTATTATTCGAGTCAGAAATCAGACAGTGCAAGCATTAGCAGGCTTAGAGCATTGTGGAGCACTTTGGTGTGAGGCTTCTTTGGACTCCAAAGAGTTGATAAAAAGTGCCAGGCTCCATGGAGGAGAGGGCATATTTGTCTCAGAATACATTCCCATCTCCCTGCTCTCTCAGGTGGAGGGACTAAGAAAGTCCTTATGAAAAAGGGTTGGATGTGAATAAATTATTTCACTTCTCAAAAAATTTTAATAGAGCCAATCCATCTGAATTTCATCATGAAACAGAACACAACGGGCTGGTGTTGTTCAAGCACCACCCTGGCAGAGCCAGTGAGCAGGCACACACCAGAGGATGTACTTTACTTTTATCTACTCCTTGGCTTTTAGCATGATCATCTAAAGCCTCAATCTTTACCACTTCACACTATGCTGAGCTACTTGCTGGTTTAAGCCCCAAATAGGGTCAAAAATGCAAACAGACCCAAAATTTCATAGAATGCCATCAAGCCCGAGCAGTGTGGTTTGTCTCAACAGAGATTCACCTTCATGGGTCTGACTGTCCTGATGCCCTCTAAACTCCTCTGCTGAATCCTCATGGGTTTGGGGGCACAAAAAAGGAGCAGTCACGATTTTTAAGCACTCAAATGACTATGTGAATCACATTTTTCCTTCCTCCCCCTCTTAGCCACCTGATGGTGCTATTTAAGAACGTGAGAGGACAGGCTAAAAGCTTGGAAGAAGGTTCACTGCCCACATCCAATAAAAACGACAGATGTCAAAGGGAGTTTTGCCTAAGCAGTAACTGCAGTTTTGACCCTAGGATTTGGTGCATGACCACACATTTTTATTGCTTCTGCATAAATGCAGAAAAATGGCCACCTTGTCTACTTAATCACATGCAGCACTTAAATCAGTCATCCCCTCCTGCATGTTCAGGGGGAAAAAAATCACATTCACCCACGGCTGCATGAAATTAGTCTGCAAAGCAGCTGTATAGACTTGCTTTGGTGCTGCTCACGTTGGAATATTTTTTATCACTTAAATTCCTGTTTTATGACTAAAACCTTCAAATCTGTTCTCATTTTACTGGAAGAGATGAAATGCACTGTGTGTGTTGCATCAAATCGCCTGAACACAATTTTATTTGCCTCTAATTGCTGATTCCCATTGCATTTCCACAGCTTTAAGGGGTGGGGCTTTGCTGTTTCAAAGTGATGTAGTCACAGAGCTACACCTTTTCCAGCTGCTTAGAGTCTGGCTCTAGTGACAATGTTGAAAGGGACAGCACACTTCTTCTTCACTGTCCTTGTGACTCTGCATCTTCTATTTGATAATTAAGTTATTTAGTGGGTGAAATAATGGTTATTTTTAGTGTGGTCTCAATTTAACATTACCATAACGAGATAACACCTCAAAAATTACAAAGAACAGGTTGCCTTTTGGCAGAATTGGAGATAATTTCCTGCTGTAATTTCAAAATTTCATCCCCCGTGTATTTATAAGCTACATATCCAAACTCAACTAGGTACTTTCAGGGAAGCACATACACGTGCAAACATCTGTTTGTGTTTATGGTCCAAAGGCTTCTGCTCACTGGGCTAAGACAGCTCTGCTCAGGTCTCAGGATTGCAAGGTAGAATTAAGCAGATGGGTGACTGTGAAAGTGTAAGGGACTCTTAGTGCTGGAGCACTCCATGGGAAAGCAGGAATAGGGGCACTGTCAAAGAATTATTTTTCCCTGTCTTGGAACCATGGTTGGACACACTCCTCTTTCAGATCATTCCAGACAAGTCTGTATTACAGCTTTTCATGCACCAATACTTTGTTAAACGCTTATTTTCCTGCTCTGAAAAAAAAAGAAAAATAAAATTAAAAAAAAAAAAAAAAAAAAAAGAGTGACATATTCATTTCCAATCCAGGGCAGAACAGCTTCTCAATATGATAACTCTTCCCCATTGACAGAGGATTTCGGAACATCAAACCACACCATTCCCTTTTGCCTGCAGAAGCTACTTTATTTCTGGAGCTTTCAAGGCATTTCAAAGCATTGAGCAAGACAGACAAACAAGGATATAAATGAAGACAAACAAGGATATAAATGATAATATATTCAAATAACTGCATCATCGCTTTAGTCAAACACAGATCCAGGGCATTCATGCAGGTGTGTACATCAGGGCTTTCTTGAGGAAACTGGAACTAAATACAACCATTTATTCCTAAAATATTGTCTGTTTAGGTAGGAGCTGAGCTGCACAGGTATTGGGGGTGCATATGAAGTAGAGGAAGGTCACAGTGTGAGCTGTAAAGCTGAACCAGGGTCCTTTGTCAGTGCATCATGAGCACACTGTGTTCATGTGTTATGATATGACCTTGGTCTTACACCGTAATTTTTTATTATCATATGGAGTGATATAAAGCTTACCCAGCTTTTTGAACACAGTCCATCAAATAACTGCCTCTGTCCTGTCTTCACATTAAAATCTACAGTGATTAATTTCACTTGTAATGAAGTTTTATAAGAAACTTTAAAGCAGAACTGGTTTATCACTTGGGTTATCAAATCTTTGTTAGTGCCACTGGAGGAGTTTAGGATATAAATCTTTGAGAAGCAGATAAAACAAACAAATCATAATAATCTAAGATCAAGCAGGGATCCACAAGCTAGGACAAATAAAGTCATCTTGAAGATAAATACACAAGACTATCATAAATATCACTTAGTTTGTTTGAAAAGCTAATACCAGAGATTGACAACTTCATTTTAGTTTGAAATAAGCAGTGGTCTAAAACTTCAAGGACAGCAATACTAGTCTTCATTGATGGCCTAATGAACAAACCAAAACCAAGATTGTGGGTGTCCTGCCCTGCCACCAGATGTAAGATAAGATTCTAATGAAAGAATTAACCATCAAGTGAGGAAGTCTCAGGGATCTCAGTGGGAAATGTCTTTTCTGTCCCTTAGAATCCATTAATTTCACTTCTTGATCTAAAAAATCCTATCAGAATAGTTTAGATTTGGATCAAGATGTTGCCTTGAAGCAAAAGGACTGCATGATTTTGACAGAGACCCAGACCTCAGAATAGCTCCGGGTTCAATCTGAAATATTCACTCTGACTTCTTGCAGAGTAATTTTGTGTTGAACTGCATGGAAATGGGAATATCCTGGCACTTTGCTGTCCCCTGTGCTGCCTCCTGTCCTCCCTTCCCCTCAGCTGGTTTGGAGCCATGCAAACCATGGAATTTTCAGACTGAGGAGTGAAGAAGAACTTACACTCACTTCCTTATTATCTCTTCCTAAAGAATCAGCATGGTCACAATAGACTGAGCTGGATAAACAATTTCTATGGCCCACAGGTGCTGGCCCACATTCGGTTTTCTCTTTTGTATTTAGACAAGAATCAGCATGCTGACAGTGAAACCTGGAGTGGTCTTCTGACACTTTTTTGCCAGCCTTACATTTGGATCTTGCTTCTGGTCCCTAAGCTTCAACAGTGTGAAATGAGGTGATAATTCACAGAATTATTGAGTGGTTGAGGTTGAAAGGGATCTCTGGAGATCATCTGGTCCAAGTGCCCTGTTTCAACTGGGCCACCTAGAGCAGGCTGCCAAGGATTGTGTTAAGATGGCTTTTAAATATCTTCAAGGATGAAGACTCCACAAAATCCTTGGGAAATCATTGCCAGTGCTCAATCAATATCAGAGTCAATCCAGAGTCTACAAGTTCTCTCTTCAACCTCAGTGGAAATAGAAATTTATGGTGGAGTAGAAGCAGTCTGGGAAAAGCTACACTAAAACAAGTATTTGGCAAAATTTTGATCCAGTGTTCCTCACTTGAAGATAAATAAGTTCTCTGTGACAATTCTTTAAATACAGTTTCAGGGACCAAACTGAATATCCTAAACAGAATTTGTATTGATACCAAAGCCAGAAAGGCTTAACTGCAAGTAATTGACCTTTATTAAAAAAAAAAAAAGGTTTTAATAAGAACATTGGGTTTTCGACCATGTACTTCAAAAGTACATGAGACTTTTGAAGAAGAAAAAGACCATTGTCTAGGACCATGGAGAATGAGAATACGGACCCAGAAACTAATAAAATGACACCTAAATTTTAAGACTTAATTATGGCTGTGTTACAGACTCCTCTCTCAGATTTATAGCTAGAGATTTATAAGAGCATCTGTGCAATAAAAAAAAAAGAAGAAAAATGGGAAAACTTGTTAATTTATTGCCAGAAACTAGTCACTGGGAAGAAAATAAACTCTTTTCTTTCTGTATGAACAGTGGATAAGCTCCTTGTATTTGTGTTCATCTTTGACCACACCTTTAGCTGTCACCTTATCCAAAAGGGGCGCTTTCCCCCATCCCCCCAGCTCCCAGCCCGGCTCATTCTGTGTGCACAGCACAGCAAAGGACAGGGAACATCCAAATACCTCAGCCACCTCCAGCTGCCAGGGGAATTTGAAGTAAAGCCGAATGCAATTTGCACACTGGAAGTTGGCCAGCACGCCAGGACTATTATCTCCAGTTTTGCAAAAAGGTCTGGGGGAATGTTAATTAACACAAGTGCCCAAGACCTTGTTTTTATGTGTCTTCTGGAGGAAGGACACGGGGCTGGAGAGAGGCGTGGAATTTCTAATGAACACGGAGGGTAGTTAAGTCGTTGGCTTTCAGCTGGGATGGTTGTGTGTGCTCAGAGGCATATGGCACGTTTCAGTGATGGGAAGAGAAGGGAAATACTACTCAGAGCCATGACTGCCTCATTTTATAGCTGATTAGCTAGGTGATGGCTTACCTGCAAGTCTGAAAACAAGTAGCTTGAGTGGGAGTGATTTAGAGCAGTGATTTAGACATTTATCTGAGCATTAGCCACCACTCCAAGCTATGGTGACTATAAATGGGGTGTATGCAACAGAGAGGCAGTCCTGGCTGTAACTCTGTAAAGCTTCCCAGCACATCTTTGGTGCCCAAAACCTTTTTTGTTCTCTGAGCTGTTTCCATTCTTTCAAAGAAAAATGAAGATATTCACTACAGAGCTGTCTGACAAATTTGAATTTTGGCCTCTGTCTCATTGTTTCTGCTAGCTTACCACCAAAGTAATTTTAAACTGAAAATCCACATTTTCCTCCTTATGCACATCATAATTTTCTGTGTGAAAAACCAGAGTTTGCTACAGAATTCAGGCAGACTTCAAGCAGGAACACAGAAACAGAAAATACCTCAAAATAAAGATGTGCTCATAAATGAGCTCATCTCCTCTCGTGGCTGAATTATGTTCCATGACAAGTGGAATTAGTAGCATACACAGACTTATTGTTGGAGGATGGACACGAAGATTAAGCCACTAGAGGGAGATGCAATATGCATTTGGCTGGAGTGAGGAGAGTGCTTTGTACCTTGAATTCCTGTGCAGCAGTTATAGGTAAACAGCATCAGGGTCAGTCAAATGAGCAGGGATTTTAATTTTTTCTCCTACAGTGTAAAATATATACATCAATAATAAATAGAAATGTGTAACACGTAACATATACAGGCATACTTGACTTTAACGATGTCTTTGAGTGCACGTTCATGCCAAAATATGTTCACATATATGCATGGCAGTTGCCAAGTAATGCTTGTGCTACAAATGGCTCATTAGCACAGTTTACAGCTTCCACTCTGTGTCTTTGTGGGGTGACCAGCACCACATGGTGATGATATGATGGTTTCTGGGTAACAAAATTTCCTTAATGCTAGATAAAATGTTGATGGCCTTGGGCCTGGGCCATGCCTCCCTTCTCTCTGTGCCCAAAGCCATCTGGATAATGAGATACTGGGCTTCTCAAGAACCTGAGTGAGCCATGGTTGGAGCTGACCTTCTCCTCAGCTTTCCAGGGCATGTGACAGGTGTCTTTTAACTCTTGGACATACACTTAGTTAAATGGTTTACTGGGTACAAGATTACCCCCTAATTTGAGGCATGGTCCAGGTCTTTAATGGGTGAATATCAAGCACAGAGGAACAACAATCATTGTGAGGCACTGGATTAGAATTTAAAATCTGCTTGACAAATGGGTGAAATGAGCTGAGAAAAACTGGATGTGGCTCAACGAAAACAGTGAAAAGTGGACGCTTCTAAGTGGAGATAATGAACTGTACAAACACCGGATGCAAAACGTCTGCTGGGCATCAGCCCTGAGAAACAGGATCTGGGGGTTACCGAGGTTCACAGGCTGGGCTTGAGTCAACACGGTCACACGACTGCCAAAAAATAAATGTTACAGTGGGCTGTGGAAACGGGGGAGCTGCAGGTGAAAGTCCCATGAAGGAATCCTTCCCTGAGGCTACGCAGAGACAGCGCTTCTCACCCGATGTCTTTGGCAAGGCACCAGAAAAAGAGGTGGGCCAAGGAAAGGGTGTCAAATGGAGACCTCAAAAACTTCCAACAGTCTAGAAAACTGATCCCTTTTTGAAGAACTGGGTAGCTTCAGCTAGAAAAAAAAAAATACTATAACAAATACCAAGGGTGTGAAAAATTGCTGCAAAGAGAGAAGGAATTGTTCTCTTTGTCTTCTATGGCTTGGACAAAGATTAATGGGTAAGTGTCTAACTTGCAGGAAAGGAGATGCAGGGGTAAACATCAGGCAAAAGCTGTAGATGATAAATAGTTGGAAGATTTCCATGAAAGATGGTGGAATTTCCATCGTTTGAGATTATCATGAATAAGGTAAACAAAAAAAGTTATTTGATCCTGTTTTGGGGGTACAGAAACAGACCAGACAATCTCAAATGGGACCTTCCAGCCTATTTATTGACATTAAGACACATCTTCTTGATAAAAAAATGGGCTTTGACAAATATAGGATTGATGTAAATACTTATAAAAGTGGTAGCATAAAATCAGAACTATTTTTTGCTGAATAAAATCAAATCTTCCTAATTATGAGATAATTACAGATAGCAAGTAATATTCCAGGATAACTTGTTCCAACAGGCAGATGAACCACAGAAATTAATAAATCCTTTCTTATCTAAATTCTTCAACAAAGTGATCCCAGCACATTTCTTTTTTGAGTGAAAGTAGTGGCTTTTTGTTTGGGTTTTTTTGTGTATCTGACTTGAGTTTAAAGCACAAACATCCTGGCACTGCTGCACCCTGGATCTGCCATACATCCTCCAAGAATAAAAGTTCCACGCCTCCCTTGTTTACACCCCTTCCTGGCAAACTCCCAAATGCCTTGAGTCCAATCCAAAAGCACTTCAAGCAGAAACCATACGGATATGGAGGGAATATTTTTTCTTTAACGAAATATTTCTATGGTACACTTAAATAAACATTTTTTAAGGTTTGCTATTAAATTTTATTACCATCCTACTGAGTAATACAGCCAGTTGGACCGCTCTAAGTGGCAAACAAACAAACAGTATATTGAAACAAACAGAAAGCCCAACAGGATATATTCTGGGAAAGATTGTTCTGAGTGGGGCAGGCACCACTGGTGGGGTTGCAATACTCCCAGCTGCTACATCCCACCGTGCAAGCTCCAAGTCCTGAGGCCTTTTGTGCTTCCTCTTTTAAAAATAATTATTCATTGTGTTTGTGATTAATGAATCTCTTCATTTCGGGATGTCAGCATTTGTGGTTCCTTTATATTCTGCACAGAGAGAATTGTTTAATGACTGACAATTACAATGGGGTCATTGTCTCAAGGAATAAAGAGCCGAAAAAACGTTGTTTGGATTTTTACTTTTTTTTTTTTCTTCTTTAAGATTAGTAATGGAATCCAGAAACATAGATCCAGACAACTTTCTGATGGAAACCAGTTTAAGATTGTTTTTAGTTCCATTCAGTCCCTTGGAAGGATTCAAAGGTCATTTGTTTTACGTTACAAACCTCTCTCCAGTTTATGCACGAGTGACGAGTCGAGAAGGCAGCTGGGGGATGAGGATGGATGGGAGCCCCAAGAAATGGCCCTGTGGGGTCTGCAGGGCTTGGGGGGCTCAGGGGGACACCCCTGCCCCAGCAGGATCCCACTCCCACTTGGGTCCCTCACTTCTTTCCCTGGTGGAATCCAGGGGCCACGTCCAATGGCACGGTTTTGGGTGAGCCTGAGCCCCAAATGCCACCACTGCAGGGGACAAAGAACTCACCCTAAACTTCAGCTCAGCATCATGGAGGGGATGTTCCCTGGGAGGCTGGGCTGTCCTCACCTGGAAGCCACAGCTGGGAATTTGGTTCCAAAAATGGACTGCCCCTGGATCAGAGCGTGACCTCGTGCAAGCACAAACGTGGACAACCAGGACTGATGTTGCTTTCACACCATTTCTTCTGTTTGGGCATCACTTCAGAAACAGTGGGAGTTTGCCCATGTCTGTGGGGTTCTGGATGCCTCAATAGATGCCAACCACTCAAACAGAAAAGATAATTAAAGAAGAAGAAAACAGACATGCTCTATTTCCTTCAGTGAGAATATTAACTTATTGGCACTAGAAATTAAAACAAAACAAGAAAAATCTCCAGAACTCAAATTTTAATAAAATCACGCTTTTCCTTTAGAGAGACAAGTTTCCTTACATGCTCCCCCCCAGCTTTTGTTTTTGTCAGAAACACTGCCAGACAGCTGCCAGACGTAGAACTACACTCAGACCAGCCAACCACTTTTCAGATTTTTGGAAATGAACGTTGGAGGTACTTTGTTATGCTTAGCTGATTTATCTGGGCACAAAAGGAGTGCAGGCACTCTGATGTAGATTAAACAGACATTTTGGTGGTTGAGATAATTTCAATAGCGCAGTCATGGGATTCATTACTCAGACTTATCCATCACTCTGACGAGCCCAGAACTATGAAAACCAAGCAATCCTCAGTGAGATAGAATTTCTAAAAAAAAATAAAATTACAATAAAACAAAACAAAACAAGTAAGGAAAGGAAAGGAAAGAGAAGGACACAAGCACCTGCATCACATCACGCTTTAAATTCAGCCTAAGGATTTTACTTCAGGTAATGGTTTGAAGCCCAGCGTTTCACAAAGTAATTTTCTCGGGCGCTGTACTGACTGCATCGTGGCAGAACAATCTCATCAGGGTATGAGAACAGTGAAAATATTCTGTGCTGGCCTTTCCTGAATTACAACGAGGTGCAGAGCCAGAGCCCTGCTGGAAATCACTCTGCCACCTGAGAGGGGAGAGCAGGTCACTCTCCCGACCAGGGGACGACTGTGGCATCACATGCAGAACCAAGCTTTTGTATCTCTAACTGTTATCTACTTCCCTGGGGCCGCCTAATTGCCATTGCCATCAATCCCCTTGTCACCTGCAATTTCAATCAGTCTCCTAAAGGTTTTCCTAGCCGGGGTTTTTCCTTTGGTGCTACTTTCTCCTGGCCAAATGATCCTTGGGTATCTGTCAAGACAAATGCTCAAGTGATCGTTCCAGGACAGCCAGGGAGCAGCAAACTCTTTGATTATAGATGGCCTGTTGTATGTGAGATTAGGTATCTGCTCCACTGTGAAGCTAAATTGTTCAATGCAAGGGCTGAATAACTCCTTTCAGTCATGGTCTGAGGTTGCTGTAATCCTTTTTATTTTTCTTAAACTGTGACTAGCCATGTGTTTTCAGTTACAAGCAAATGCAAATCAATCTGTGCCATTTGGACGTTAGGGAGTAGTGCAATTTTCTTTAATTCATATTATATTAGCTTTCACCCACAGGATAACACATGCACATGAACTTGGGCCAGGGAGAAAGGCAGGGGTAGAGGAAGGCAGCAATCAGGCATGCTGCAATTGCTCCCCCCAATATTTTGGCACACACTGTGTTCGATGGGACTGTAACTCCACAGTAGTTATGACATTTTAAGCAATGGTGGCATGAGCTGTTCCACATCAAGCCCCCACATGCCTGCCCACACTGCATTTGCCCTGACAGAGCACAGTAACTTTACAGAGGGCACTGCTTTCCAGAAGGTACAACAGCCACACAAGGAACACACTGGCCCTGGGATGAGCTGATGTGCTCTGAGTCAGAATTTTGGTTGACAGCTCCAACACAAGAAGATTGCTACCAAACTTCCATCCAGTAAGGGTTGTTCCAGCTCCAGGAATTTTCCCCAGGAAGCCAGAAGTGTAGACCTCAGCAGTTCTGAAAGAGACAACACTCAAATGCTCCCTTAAAGGGATGAATTTTGAATAATTTAATGGAATAGCTGTTATTTAGGCCACCATTTCAATTGTTTTGAGCATTGTAAGGAAGGAATAAAAATACAAGCTCAACACTGGTAGGGGTGAGGTGCTGTAGCTCCTGTGGTCTGGATGGAGCTGGGCAGATTTGTTCTATCCAGGGACATGATCTTAAAAATATTGCATTTTATCCTTCTCTTTGGCAAAGCCTGGTACCAGGACCAACATGAAATGCAGCATTTCCAGGCATTGCTTTTAATTCCTTCTTGGAAGCGTGGTGTTTATTTGAAAGCCTAAATCAAATAATTGAAAAAGGGTAGAAAAAAGCATCCTGGGCTAATAAAGAAATTTGGGGTAACGTCTGTCCCTGGACTCCCTTTGCTTTGCCAGGGGCAGCACTCACAGAGCAGGCTGCAGTTAGGTCAGTGTCGTGCTGAGGTGTGATAACCTGCAGTGGTGGGAACAGCACCCAGAGCCCAGGAGTTCTCCTCTCAACCAGGGTTCCTCTGCTTATCCCGTTATCTTCAAAGAAAATAAAAATGTTTTCCCACTAGCATCCTCAATGAAGTGGATAGTGAATTAAGGTATTAAATTATCAAGCCACCATCAAAAAGCATCTCCTTTTCTCTTTTAAATTGTCCATAATTGAGAGGTTCTGTTCCTAATGCTGTCCTGGCTTGCTAAGTCCTCACATAAGGATGATTATTGTAACTTACAGACTTAGCAGAACTTTGTTCAGCTTTGAGTCACCATGGAATTCGGCCCAAGGATACTGCAGTTTTGCATTGTAAGCAAAAGAAACCACCAAATAAAAGTAATCAGAATATTAAGCTCATATTTATTTAATATAGTGATGGGTCTCAAGAGAGGATTTTATTTCCAAGAGCTGAGTTAGGGGAAGATGTGAACAGTTCTAGTGCAGCGATCTCGGGTGTCTTCACGCTGACAGGGGTATAAAAAGAAGGTCAAGACTTTAAGATTTAAAGATAAAGGCAGAAGAACTAGAGCATAACGAGATGGAAAGATGATCTATTAAACAGAGCAGTGGATTTGTATAAAACTGTCACCTCTTTAGGAGAAGGATAGTGCACATGGCTGAACAAAACCTGCAACCCTCTGAACAGTGCCCCTACCCAATAAGGTCAACATTAATGAACAAATAGTGTTCCAGTGATGCAGGAAATAAATATCTCATGCTTTCTTCCAAGGTGGAAGGCCTCAGCTCCTCACTGTTAACCACCTCTGTGGCAGGCTCTGCTCCTTTGTTTACTTAGCTCTCTCCCATGAATCCCAAGCATCAAGAGATTCAATATTGCCCTATCCAGTGAGTAATCCTGTGTAAAGTACATACAAACAGGCTGATTTTTCAGATGGAGCCACACAATAGTTCCTTTTTAATTGCATTTGACATTACTGGTAATGTTCTGTGCAGCTCCATGCATAACACACATTTAATTGTACCTGTGTGGTAGTGATAACACTACAGCATGGTAATTTTCGGTATTTGTAGCATGTGGGAGACAATTCATTCTGGGTATTTCAATGCAGTTTATTAACTGGGAAGATTGGGTAACTGGAACCTCCTTTATTAAAGTTATTGGCTGCCCTGTAGCAACGGAAATAAATTGTGATAATAGCCAGAACAAATTAGCTTGCGTATGA
Source organism: Daphoenositta chrysoptera (assembly GCA_013397915.1). Lineage (NCBI taxonomy): Eukaryota > Metazoa > Chordata > Aves > Passeriformes > Daphoenositta > Daphoenositta chrysoptera. Next base: position 204,038 of record VZRO01008265.1, on the reverse strand, counting down.
ATTAGCCCTTAAATGAAAAGAGGAGGGGGAACTAACCTTCTCTTGGTACATAAAATGCCTTTATTAAAGAAGTACAAGTCTATTGACAAATAAAGTAAACTTCTCTAAGAAAGGAAATTTTCTCTTTCCAGACACCTGAAAAGAACAACTTCAGGGCTGAGTTCTGATTTAAGCCTCACGGACAGGCACTGTGGGCGACCAGGGGGATTCCACTTCAGACAACCTGTACCCCCAAGTGCAGTGCAGGCCAGGGCTCTGCCCTGGGGAAAGCTGGCCTTCAGACTGGGGGAAGCGAGGAAAGTCTTGCACGGACAGTTCTGGAAGCAGAGTAACCATGTCAGTCAGTGATTGATGCTCAGCAAAATCACCAACACTGCCCTCAGCCCTAAACTGGTCACACCTCCGAGTCATGTTAATAGAAACACCACCCAGTGGCAGGCAGAGGAGCTCTATGTTTTACTATTTACTGTAAAATGTGGACCCCTGCCCCTGACTTAGCTGTGTCTTAAACCAGGTTTTCTCCTGATGGGGGAGTGATTCTAAAGAAACGTTCAGCACTCTCTGCTTTAAGATAGTTTATTAAGTCTTTATTTAGAGAAGTAAAGTCACTAACGTGACCCAGATGCAGCACACAATAGAGAAATGCAGCAGAATGCCTGTAGAATGCTGAGAATGCTTGCTTATCAAGATAACATGGTCTTACCAAAGGTAAATCATCCAATTAAAACTTAAAACAAAAGATATTTTCACTTTTCTACCAATGTTAGATAAATGCTTGAGTCACTTATACAGGAACTGCGGAATTTTTCATCCAATAACTTTTAGACACCTTCTACTGCAGAATATAGAGTATTAGAAGAAGAAGGTCTAGAAACAATAACAATCCTCCATATTGGAGTTTTTACTTTTTATCTATTTTCTACATTAATAAACCCAACACCTTTAGATTTTTCACCCTGTGATAACCCTACATAACATTCTATTATTTAGTTCTCACTGAAGTAGATTCTAGTTCTTCCCAAAGAGTTGGCAGCTTTCTCCATGGATAAAGGTCAAATACAGTGTTGTCCAGGGGGGTAGAACCCTTCAAAACAGGCAGGGAAATATTCTCTGCTTTCAGGGCTCCCACAGTAAAAAATCTGAATTAATGGAAAATCCATTGTGGCTTAGGTCAGCCAGAACTGACTTCATTTTAACACCACCACTGGTTTTTGCTCAGCTGTTTGTGAGGGGTGCTGCTGTACCTCTTCAGAGATTTTGGGCCTCTTGTGAGCTGCCTTGAGGCTGATGGAAAGATCCATAGGGAATTACTCATGGAGCTCAACACAGGCATCTAGTGATGGATACTCCAGGCCATCCATCCTGGCCCTTGTTGCAAATCCAGGGGGACTTGGGTAACGTGCCTGTGGCACATGGCTGAACTTTAGGCACATCTCACAGAAACACAGGGTTAACAAGGCTGGAAAATGCCTTTGAGATCATCAAGTCCAACCTATGACCTAACACCACCTTCTCAAGTAAACCATGGCACTGAGTGCCACATCCACTTTTTTTTCACACCACCTTCCACCACCTCCCTCAGCAGCCCATTCCAGTGCCCAGTCACTCTTTCTGTGGAGATTTTTTTCTGAATGTCTGGTTTTCTGAATTTCTGAACTGGTCTCTGAAGTGACAGTAGATGAAACCATCAGACTGCTGCCCTCCTGGCTGCAAGAGGCTGTGAATACACACAAATATTAGGTGCTCTGGACTCCCCTTCAGGATGCACGGGAAAATATCAAAGGATCAATCTAAAAACCCCCAAAATCAAAGCAGAATAGGCTATTTGTTGTCTCAGACACAGCTGAGATTCAGAACCAATTCTGACACTGCTGAGTTGGTCCGTGTTTTCACTGATGAATGAATGCAATGAGTACCAGCCTAACATACAGCAAGTGCTTGAAAGCTCATAGAATCAAAGAACCAAAGGAATGTTTAGACTGGAAAAGATCTTTAAAACCATTGAGTCCAACCATTGACCCAGAGCTGCCAAGAGCATCACCAAACCGTGTCCCTAAACACCACATCTGCAGTTCTTTTAAATCACTCCAGGGATGGTGACTCCACCACTTCCCAGACCTGTTCCAATCCCTGACAATCCTTTCCATGGAGAAAGGGCCCAGCAATCCAGCCAGGATTTTTACCAGAAACCCTTACACCCATCCAGGCCATGAGCAGATAGCTTCTCCAAGAGATTGCTGTGCAAAGTGTTGCCAAAGGCTTTACTAAAGTCTGGATAAACAATATCCACAGCTTTTCCTTCATTCACTAAGCAGGTTCTCACGTCTCAGAAGGAGCACAATAGTAGGTGAGACTTCTATTAATCTCACCTTATTTCTTACATTCATTTTTTTTTAAATTTAAATAAATTATTTTGGACTTAAAATTCAGAAAATGCCTATCAGGTTGTGAGATTTTTTCATTTTTCAAGGTAACATGGGACGATATTCAAAGTCCATAGCTGGATTTTGCAAGAAGGCTCATAACCAGCTTGTTGAGACTTTTTTTTCCTGAGCTTCTGAAAATGTCCTTTCAAGAAATCACAAGATCTGTGATTTTCCTTGGGCTGCTTTGAGAAAATCTGCTAATGACAACACAAAACAAATTTCAAAGAACGACTCCTAAAAGGATTTAGCTGTGTTGATGAGGAAGGAATATCCAGAGCTTCCTCTAAAGCACCATCATTATGCAACACAGGAGAGTCCAGTCAGAAGATACCAATATTTAAGGCTATAGGTGGGGGCTGATGTAAATCTGTTATTTTCAACACTGTAGATGTCAAGAGACCCCCATCTGAAATCTGTTCAATACTTTCCAGCATCAGGCACAGTATCATCACATAGTAGGGGACATTCCCTTGGTCAAAGACAAAAACAAAACCCCAAATGGCTGCCAGAGCACAAAAATGACCAGGAGAGGTCATTTGACATTTGGTCAATGACAACCAGAACAGGCATGGAACCCCAGGCTCAAGAACCCCTCATTTTTGCAGTCAATCAAACAAGATTTTGCTGCTTCCCAGTGACCTCAGGAGGGTTGTGAATCCAGTATGAGACAGAGAAAGCTCTGTGCAGAAAAAGAAGATATTGGCAGGGCACCTTTACCAGCAGCCTGGCAGGCCAAAAGGTCAGTCTCACTGATCTGCCTGCTGCTCCCCTCAGAAAACAAAGGAATGCTTCATCTCCACTCATCACCTCATCCAGCAAAGCTAGTTTCAATTTCATGCATCACCCATTTTTCTTAAAGCAAAGATAAAAACCTTGTTTTCTTTTCCCCTACCCCTCTTTTTTTTTTTTTTTTTTTTTTTTTTTGAAAANTTTTTTTTTTTTCTTTCTGAAAGATTTAGGAATAATGCAAACTTTAATTTCAGAATTGGTTGCTTGGAATGAATTTCAGTTTGCTCAGTCTAGGGGAAAATCCACAAGCAAGAGAAATTAGTTTTCTAAATGGCAAGAACAAAAAGGAACTGTTTTGTAAGAGAATGCAAATGCTCAAATTTTAATCAGAAGAACAAACCAGAGAAAGAAACTGGTATCAGAGTGCTTTTGTGGCCCTGAGGTGGGTCAGAAGCACCTTGAGGATGTCCTGAGTCATTGCCTAATACTTTTTTGAGGGACAAATGCTCCTCTGATATAAAACAGTTCCACTTTCTTTCATCTGCCCACTTTTTCTTCCTTTTAAAATAAAGATACCGGGGTATTTTATGGTAGGAGGGGGATTTCTGCCATTTGTCTGACATAGAAGTGGTGGAGAAAAAGCCTTTGTTGGGGAGAAATTTATTAGGTGGCTTGAATCACGGTTCTGAGATCAAAAAGTTTCATTGCATCTGAATTCTTTTTGAGGAAGCTGAAATACGGGGCCTCAGCCTTGACACAAATATCAACACACTTTGTGCTTCCTTTTACCAAATAGTGCAAAACAAGGTAGAAAGAGGAGAGCAAATATCTCTTGTTGAGACAATGAGAAACTGTAGGAATTGCTGAACTTCCAATATTCAGTAGAAATTATACAGTGGCTGAAATGGTTAGCAGTGAAAATAAATGTATTCATTACTGAGTGGGGGGTGTTAAAGGAGGCCACCCCAAAACAAGACTAAACAAAAGAAGAGCAAGGAAACAATATTGTTACTATAAGAATATGTGAAACACTCTGGCTTGGGCCTAGAATAGTCAATTACACCTCACAATGTCACCATTGTATGTATTTCTGCTATAATTCCTGTCAACATCAGTAAGTGAGAATTCAGCTGACAAAGGAAATAATATTTTTTTAACAGAAATTGCTGCCCAGCACTGTATGCTGGAGGATGTCAGAAAGTTACAGTTTGCACCAGTATATACTGTACCTCTTAAGTGATAATTTTCTTTGCATGACCAGTTGGGACATTTTATTAAAAATACATTAATTTTTAAAATAGGGTATTAAAAAAGTTAATAGCATGCCATAGAAAACAGCATTTATTGGTAATAAGAGGAAAGGAAGGGCAGTCATGCAGAGAAAATGGCTACAGGAAACAGAAATTCAGAGGAATGAACATGCTGGTTTAGCTGGCTTCAGCATCATTTCTCATTAAAAGTGCTTCTTTCTCACTGTCATACCAGTTCAGACCCTTTTTTTCCTACCACATCTGCCCCTTCTGGCTGGACTGTGATGGCAGCTACATGGCAGACTTCAAAAAAAAACCCCTGCAGACTTCAGGAGCAGATCCAAGAAGAGATAGTGGAGATTGCCTACTTTGCTGGGCTCTGTGCTTTGCTTTGCTATGTGCAACATCCTCTCTTAGGTTTAAAAGTCCCAACAAATTAATTGACACCATGAGGAGGTGCAGCAGGGGAAGGGTGATTTCCACAGGGCGTGGATCTCACAATCCATTCTGCTCCTCTCCCATGGTAGGGCAAAGGGAGGATTAAACCCCCAATCTCCTTGCAGTTTTTAAAACAAGGAAGGAACAATCTCGATGGTGAGTGGCATTAACTCCTTCAAAAGTCCCAGGTCTGCCAGACTGAAGGTGTCAGGGGAGACTGATGGCATCTCAGTCATCTGCTGGAGCCAGCTGTGGTCAGTAAATCATTCTTATCTAACAGATAGCAGCCTCTGGGAAGTGAGTAGGTCCCTTTCAGAGTCCCAGTGGGCAAATATTCACCCTACAAAACTGCTGATGAGATTGGTGCTAATTGTCAGTGTCAGCAGAGGCCATGAGATGCTCACTGAGTGTCAGGGCTGAAGCAGGTGGGCAGAAAATCCCAGTAAATGTTCAGTGCCCTGCAGCAGATACTGGCTGGGCAAACCTCAGCTATGCACCCACAGGCTGACAATTCTGCAATAAATAAACAAATAAATAATATAAAGCTAAAAAGTGAAAAGTCCCAGGCTGCTTTTGAGCTCTATACAGGCCTATAATGGCAGAAAGGTTTCACCAAAGCCATTGCCTCGTGAGTGCACTGGAGATGCTATTGAGTTAAACAGCACCATGGGAAATCCAAGCCTTTCTGACCAAAGTGTAAGCTTCTTCCAGGATTTGGGACAAAATATTAATTTAAAAAGCAAAATCAGAACGGCCTCCTGTGGGCAGAAGCATTTTTCACCCATTTCTTCATCCCATCAGTTTTGAAATACAGGGAAATAGTGTAAGGAGCTCTGACCTGCTAAGGCTGGAAGGATGCTTATTATGAGTGACATGAGATAAATGGAAGATAAATAGAAAATTCACACGGGGTATAACATTAAGTAGGGCCTACTGAGCGTAGGGTGGGCTAGCCTGTCAGACACAAAACTGCCTCCTTCTCTGCTGCTGGATGGAGCAAAGGGACAATATCTATGGCAATCCCATATGGTGATGGTGTTGGTGTTCACCTCCCTTCTGCCCCTGACCTAACAGCAGCAACCCTGCCAGTACAGCCCCAGATCCAACCCAAGCAGCTGCCACGGGCAGAGCCCCTTTGCTGACAAAGTCTGTCTTGCTGAGGGGAAATCAAGTGTGGTTTGTCAGGCTCTGCTCCCTTTCAGTCCCTGCATGAGCACCATGGTCTGTCAGGGGTGCCAGTGTGTCCAGGAGAGGTGTCTTTCACAGAGATGTTAAGTTATCATCATTTTTGAAAGATATCAAAGTCATTATCAGATTGCAGATGACTATTATCAGCATACAGCAGAGGTGCATAATGACACCCTAGGGCAAGATAGAACTTAGATCTCTCCAATAAATAATGCAATTTAATTTTATAGGTTCCCCCCACTCGCCTTTGGCCACGTGTCTTGCTGGCTGGGGCATTTTGGAAATGGTTTCTACGGCTGTGCAGGCGATTCTCAGGTGGCAGAGGCAGCAGCATGGCTTTTCCACAGTGGGCACTGCATGGCCACGTTCTATGGCTGGGTGAGGGAAAGAGCATCACAGATTTGCCTGGCTGTGCTCTAACCTGGGCTTGCTGTTTGCTGCAACATTTCAAATCCACGAGAGCAGGAGGCATGTTTGTCCTAAAAGGTGATGGGACAGCAGCTGGCATCATAAAACTGCTCCTTACCAGCCCGAGAGCAAAATCATCTGGCTCTCATTCACATTCATCAGGGCTCTTTTTAGCTATTAAAAGCAAGACTGCACATCAAGCGTGATCCTAATGGTGCACCAATTCTTTCTGTTTCCCACTTCCACAGGCAACGTGCTCTGTGTTCTGGTCAGAAAGCAAAGCAGGGGCAAGCACTGGTTTATCCCTCTCTCCCCCTGTCTCAGCTCCGTGCCCTTCACACATAAGGGTTTGTCTTTGCAGGCTAAGCCAGAAGGAGCAGAACTGATAAAATATTCAGGAGGATTTTCAGTGACCTCTGCTGTTAAGACTCCCCTCCACCAAGGTAACACAGGTTCAGAAAGAAAGAGTGAAAGAAAAATCAGTTTTAACAATCAGCCTTTCTGATCAGCCAAATAAACATAATTAATTAATGTTCCTTTGTGTGAAGAAATGTCCCTGTCTGTACAAATACAGCCTTTAGGTGTCCTGACCTCTCCATTCACAGTTGTGAAGGAACAAGAAAGTGCATAAGGCTTTACCACTGCTTTTGCAAATGCTGAGGAACAAATGGAAATCAGTTAAGGACCCAACCCAGTTTGCTGGACTTTAAGAAGAATCAGGAGGATTCTTCCTGAGATGAGGAAAATGCTGAGGAAAAATAAATGTTGCAAAACCCAGCAGGGCTTCCAGTCTGCTGGAATAAAGCATCATAAGAATTGAAAGGATGCTGATTTTGTTTGCTTGTTTATTCTGGTGGGATTAAGAACTATTTTCTTCCTCTTCCTTCAGGGTGGGAAGCTTCTTCTCACAACATTCAGCTGGAGAACATAAAAAAGTTTAGCTATAGATGGCTGCAGTTTGTTACCTCCCAGGAAGGCTTTGCTGGGAAAGTAGATTTTGGGCTCTTTTTCTGCCAGTGACTGCTACAAGACACACAACAGTTTGTACCTGTCAGCAAAACCAGTCCTTTTTCTTAACTGCCCTGCTGCTCAACACTCCTATTTCACAGTGTCAGGCACTGTGAGCACTTTAATCTGTTAAAAGGGCTCTTTTTTCCTTTTAACACTAAACCCATGTTTTATTTATCAGTCTTTGATATAGAAACACTTGAAAGGCATGACACATTTTCTAAGATGGATGGCTTCTCCGTGCTGTTGTGCCTCTGTGTGTGAGCACACAGGTGTTGCTGTCGCTGCTGCACGTCCAAAGGAAAGCATCTCTATAAAGGAAAGCTCTCTGGCGTGTGGTCCAGAACTCCAACTCTCCAACAACAGCTCTCTGAGCACAGAGACCTAGAAAGCTGCCCTGTAAAGGGTCAGATTCAGCTCTCATTGAACTCAATGGGAGTCTTTGCCTCGTCTGTAATGGGATTTTTTTTTTTTCCCCAGGTCCTGCTGAAAGAGAGAGGAGCAGTGGTGAATAAAAGGAAACCTAAAAACCGAATTTTGTTTATGGGATGTTTTAAGGCCGTATGAAACTGGTTAAATTTATTATTTCCAGCTGATGGTATGAATTTTGGTCAGAGTTACAGAAACTTAATTTGCTAGCTAGTGAAATCTAATCCCCCTCATTCCCCTGCCGCGTTCCGTGTTTCTTTGGGGCGAGTATATTCCAGTCTCCCAAGCTGCTCCTGTCCTCCAGCCTGCTTGGCAAAGGCAGGAGCTTTCCCCAGCCCTCCCACCACCCCACATGGGTGCTGTGGCTGTGTCCAGAGGATCTCTGGAACCCCTTCTCCCAGTGCAGAGCAGAGAGCTCCCTGCTGTGCATCACAGTGAAGGACCTCGCTGGCTACAGAAATTGCTCAGCCTGTGACCCAAGGGCAGCCAAAAGCAGCTCTTTGCCTTCCCAAGGGCTGGAGAGTGCAGTCTGCAGCATGAGCAAGTTGCTGGTGCAGACAAGGAGGGCCTCTCACACTGCTCAGGCAGGAACACAAGCCCAGAGCAGATCCAGGAGCTGCCCAGCACCTCTGCCTGCAGTGCAGACCACACCTGCACTCTGTTCCACCAGGAACACACATCCACGGGTGCATTCACCTGGGCTCTCTGCACCAGGGTCTTCCCCGGCTCTGCAACACCCTGAATGCTGATCTAGCACATAATTAGTGTTTAATTATGGTCTAGGAAAGAGAAAATACATGCTTCCTCATAAAGTGGGGGGACAGGACATCTGCTCCATCATAGGCTGGCTCTGCCACAAAGAAATCCAGTGTGGAGCCTGCTCCTGGGGCCACAGAGGACCACAGCCTCTCCAGGGAGGTGCTGGGAGTACGAGGTGAGTTTTGCTGCTCCCTCACAGCAGCTGAGGTCCCCGGGGTAGGGGCAGTGACCATCCTCCCACACCTTCTCCTCTCAGTGTGGCCCGCCAGGGTCCTACATCTGCAGACAGAAGGGCCATTATTGGGTTGCTCTGAGCTTTTCCAGGTAAGAGTGAACTCCTGTCTCACCTGCTCTTAACCAGGAGGGTTGAGAACTCTGGCATTCCTCCCTGCTCACCCTTTATGCTCAGTTCACGATCTGTGTGATCAGTTCTCCCTGGAAGCAAAGTGGGTTAGAGAGCATCTCCTAAAGGGATGCCATCAGGAGCGCTCCAGCCACATTATCTGTGGACTCAGTCCCTGCAGGAGCTCATTCCCTTTCTGACAATCCAACAAAACACCCTCTCTGCACACAGGAATCCCAGCGATGTGTGAGCAAATCCCAGGATTACATGATCAGGGACAATAAGCCCCACATTCTCAAAAATCAAGCAAATGCCAGGTAAGAAAAAACACTGGTGGGATCGAGATATTTGTTACTGAGGTGGTAAATGTCCTTGTGGGAAAATTTGCAAACCACTTCACTTGCCCTTCAAATGCAAACAAGGCTGGGTCATGCCAACCACTGTGCCCCAGTTACTAAAACCAGTGTATTTTAAATATCCAAGAGGAAATTTGCTGTGCACCAATTCTTTGTATTTTACTGTTTCACCACTGTCCTTATTTGCAAGTTTTTCTCCTGAGACATTTCTGAAAGCGTTGGGTTTAGGCCTGCATTGAAACAGGAGTTCCCTGAGGCTGGGGTAGCTCAGTAGGCACTGGGTGATGCCAGCCTGGCACTGCCTCAGGGTCTGTCAGATGGTCAGGAGGATGCTGAGATGTCTAGACACCCGTGAAGTCCTGGTGGCTATTTGTCTTTCACTCACATTTCACTGTTAACGGGTTGTTAATATTTAGTTGCCCAAAGAGAAAATTCTGTTCAAAACCCTCAGTTCACCCAAGCAGGCTGTGCATTGGTCCCATCCCCAGAAGCAAAGTGATATTTTTCCCCTGAAAATATAGCTCTTGCTCTACAGAGACAGCTCCATTACATAATCCTGTCAATCAGCTGCCAATCACATCACTATGGTAACTGGGTGCCAAATACAATACTAAGATAAGCATTAAATAGCTGCCAAATGGGGCCCTCTGTTCTCACCATCTCTAAACCTTCATCTTCCTTTTCTCCTCCTCTCTGTCTGCTCTTGATGTGCAGTTTGCTCTTTCCTAACAGGGTCTCTGCAGTGACTCCCTGCTCAGTGTCCTGCAGCTATTGAGGTTGGAAAACAGGGTTGGCTGAAATTAATTTTCAAATAAATATAAACCAAAGAAACTGTATTTTTTGTTGTTTTCTCTTATTCCATTTGGAGTCTCTTGTTACACCCTCCATTTGCCGTGGCTGCTCTCCATGTTCTCTGAGCAGCCAAGGACACAAAGAAAAGATGAGACCAAGGATCCTCCAACCTGTTTTTCTTCCTCCAACAGCAGCAGACAATTAAGGAAAAGCTATAGGAAGCAGAGGAAACAGAGGAATTCTTCCAGCAGTCTGTAGCTCAATGACTTCCTGAGCTGGAAGTAACATCTGGAATATTGTAATTGCCCCTGATAGGCCTCCCACATCAAATCTGTTGCTCCCAATTTGAACTCATTTACAATTTTTACAGTTTTGCCCTCCACAACATCCTGTGTCAAAAGGTTCCTCAATGTCATTAGTGCAGGGTGTGTAAAGTTCTTCTTTGTGTTTGGGTTAACCCCTCTCTTCAGGCATTTCCACCGACTGCCTCCTTGAATGTTATATGACAAAAAGTACTTTAATTCCCATTCCTCTTTCCCTATTCCTGGACCTAGCACCTGTTGTTTCAACAGGATATCAAAAACCACGGAAATGTTTTGTTTCCCTGATTATTTCCACATGCTGCAGGTTGAAAACACAGAAATGTTTCCATATTCAAAATGTTATAAATAACCTTCTTGGAAAATTCTCCTTGTGGTGATTTGAACCCAGCCAAAGCAGAAGAGAAATGAGACTTATCACTTCATGGGAAATCCTGCCATTTTGACTTCTTTTCCAGTCTGAAAAAACAGAACAGGTATAATTTTTGCCAAAATTAAACCCGAAGTGACTTTGGAGAGCTCCATGTTACTGCATTCCAAGTAAGCAAATGTGTCCAATTGCACAAAAGTTGAAAAACAAACCCTGCCTTTCAAACAGGCATCTCACAATGAAAATCAGGGGGAAAAAAAAATCTTTATGCCAAATACTATACTGTGAAATTTGATGTTTTGACAACATCAGACACTTTGGGAATTTTGCCTCTGAACTGAAGTTTCATCCCCTCCAAATAAAAATCAAGCGACGTTCACAAAATACAGCCATTTTGAAGGAAACCATGCTGGTGAAAAACATTCTTGTGAGGTGCCACATCTTGCACAGGTTGATCTGAGGAAGGAGAAAAGTGACTGGGATTTTACCCATGACTCTGCCCTGCTGACAAGGAGTGGATTTACAGGCTGGGTGTCAGCTGTGTCCCAGTCTCCAGCCTGAGCTCACTGTGGCTGGAGTTTGCAGGGACCCCATGGCCAGAGGAGCTGCTGTGCCAGGGCATCTCTTTTGCTTGATGCCAGCTCAGATCTGCCCTCACGTCCCATCAGAAACCCCAGCCAGCTGTCCAGGGATGCTGTCCTCTGGAAATCAGGTGGCTGCTTGCTCCCCAAAGCCAGGAGCCATGAGAAACGTGGGACTGGGGGCAGAGGGAGGTGCTCTGCAGTGGAGAAGCATTTACAGGGCCACAGAGGCTGATTTCCTCTGTGCCCCAGCAGCTGGGCCACACTCGTGAGCAGGCACGGTGCCATCCTGACAGGTGGGCTTCAGTGTAGGTAGCCAAGAGGTCACATATGTGCCCCAAAGACATTTGTTGAAAGCAGATGCTGAGCCAGGAATAAGGAATAGTCTGGAGCTCCCACACATCATTAATACAGCATAATGCCCACCACTGGATTAGCAACACAGACAAACATGGGGCTGTGGTAGGTAAGATCAGCTTTGCTGATTATAGACCAGTGTAATACATAAAATTATTGTTCTTCCCTTTCGTCTTTCTTCTATAGAATGGGCAAAAAAGGGCTTCCTGTATTTGGTAACCTATTTTGAGAGCTGTGTGTGTCATAAGGGTAGGGAAAAAAACCAACACAACCCAAATGTGCTTCACAGCTTTGGATGTGGGTAGGAATACAGATTAATATGATATTAATGTAATGCAATTAAGAGAAAGCTGATGTTATTGTTTGAGACAGACATTATTTCCCCATAGAAGAATAAATCAATTGTAATTATTGCACTTTCTGTAAGAATTTGCACATTTTACTCTAGGTCAAGTCTATCACTGAAATGAGGTACTACTATATTTTAGCTAGACTGAACAAAGGGCAGAGGCAGTGACAGGTACAACGTGTAACTAATCACACTGCATGAGTAAGAGTTCAAAAGCTAATGAGGGACAAACTAGACCTAAACACTCTCCTGAGTCTTTGCATTCTTTAAAAATAAAGTAAAATAAAACCCAGCCAGAAAATAGATAGGTAGATATATAGATAGATAGATAGATAGATAGATAGATAGATAGATAGATAAAAGAAGGAAGAAGGGAGGCCAGCCTCTGTGCTTTTCCACCAGATCAGCAGTAACACAAATCCTCTTCTGCAGCTATTTATTGCCACCAGTCTTGGACATGGCCACACTATGACCCCTGCACCTGAAATGTGATACACAGGAGAAACAAAGGCATGAAGGGAAAGGGCTCAGCTTCCTCTCCTTAATTACTCCACGACAAACAAAAGCCACCCAAGGAGTTGCTTGGAAAGGAAAAGAGTACTGGAGCACCCTTGCAGTTGCTGTGGACAAACGGTGTATAAGTAAAACCTCCCACCTGGAACAGAGCCTGGGGACACAAGTGTCACCAGCACTCTCCTACTATCCCCCATGCAGAAACAGAAAGGCTCTTACCCCGTTTGGCATGAAAATTCTTCACTAGTTGGATAGATGGTGTGAGGGGAGAGCTTGAGACACCCTCAGGCAGCCAAGGCCAGGTGGAGACTCAGAGGAAAGGCAGAGGGGGTGATGAAAAACAACTGCAAGCCCTGTGTCTCTGAGCAAGATAAAATCAAAGTGTGCTTGGAGCAGTCTGGAAGCCAGGCTGGCCAAGAGAGGGTATGCCTCAGCTGTGCTCTCTTAACAGCTTTCTCAAAAAAAGAGACTTTAGGGAGTGGTGTCACATTTGCTCCCCTGCAAATTACTTGTAGCTAAGACCTGGCTACTGCCGATTTTTGATTGCACAAATCATGTGTGCCCACAAGATTATTTCAGGATAAATGTGAAGAACATCATTAAGCTTAAAGTAGTGGGATTCCCTGTGCCATGTCACTGCTGTGTGTTTGCACACCTGAAGCACAGATGGTGGCCCAGGGCACCCCTGGCATCCCACCAGGCAGGGCAGGCACCACGGGTCCCAGCTGGGAGGCAGCAGGTTTCCCACACATGGGGACAGTCAGGACAGCTGCTGCCTCCCAGCTCAGAGCAGTCCTGCAATGGTCCTTTTCCAGTCTGGGGCGAGGTGTGGGAGGATTGAAGCTGGGATTTTTTGGCTAGGTGCTGGACAAGGGTGGAGGAGAGCTGTTCACAGAGGAAAGGGGCATTTCCATTGCTGCCTCCCAGCTGTGCACTGCAGCTTTTCTGTGGGAAAAGTCTATGGAAAAGCCTCCTTCTCCCTTAGGGCTGCCAAACACAGCCCAGAGGTGACACTGAAAGTTTCATGGCTTGAGATCACACCCCGGACTGAGAGCAGGTCTAACACAGTTCATCTCCACTACTAAAACAAATATGAGCAAGTGTGTGGCTAACCTCAACATAATTACCTGATATTAGCAAGTTAATTTGCAAAGAACTGTAAAAGACACTATTTCTTTGTCTCTTATGCTTGAAGACTTTCTTTGCATCTTCTTTGAATACTTGCTGGTGTACCTCTATACTATTGCAGTATCTTCAGCACCAGTATGTCTCGGATTTTTTTCAACAAGCATCAAACAGCTCGAAGATCACGTTTGAAAGCTCTTTCATTCAGTCAGAGAACAGAAAGCCCCCAATCATCCCTGTTGTGTTTTTTTCACATTAAAGAGCAACAACTAAGAATAACAGGAGCTAATCTGTTCCATGTTTTCACGTCCCTCTAGCGACATGTTACAGGAATGGCTTCAATTGACACTTTGTCCTAGACAAAAAGCAGGCTTTCAAGAGACACAAAACCATGCAGACACCTCACTCCACAAAATATTTTCTCCGAGACTTCATTGTTTTGCAAGGACTTCACAGAAATCACCAGAAGTTTATTAGTGACAAGAAACCCCTTACATGGTTGAAGAGGGAAACTCCCAAGATTATGTCCTTTTGATTCAAATGTGTAGAAACAAACAGCTAGAGGGATAGCCTTTTAATATCCTTCGTAACTTTCGATTGCCTTCACAGCATACCTTTAAAGTCCATCAGGATTTCAGTTCTGTCCCCTGACAATTAAAAAAAAATACCTAGTTACTGTGTTTTTCCCTGTCCTACACGATGTTAGTATGAAGTGTCAGGTGGTTGCAGTGGGACATGATCCTGTCACCGAAACTACAGGAAAAACAAAAACCCTCCAACAACATTTTTAGTGTTAGAGGGTCAAGGCATTACTTTATTATCTGGCCAGGATGTTGTTCTGGCTAGGATGTACCACAGAAATCATCTCATCCACACATAGCCCGGGTGTGCAGAGAGAATCATTCCATGCAACACAACATCCATTAGATTTTTCAGATCTTTTATACAGTTAAAACTCATAGAAACGAATTGGGTCAGTGNATGTTAATTAGATCTTCATTCCTTGATTTCCTTATCAGTCTTTTCCGGAGGAGATGCCTCCAGCTGTGCCAGAGGCAGACTCTGGGGTAGGTGTTCGTGGATGGCCGCTGATGTTTTGCTGATGTTCTGCTGATGTTCCATCGATGGCCTTATCTCTTTGGGGCTGCTCCAAGACTGTCGGAATGCTGAGCCCATCAGGCTTCACCCAGAGAAACAATGCCCTGGAAAGAAGCTTCAGCTCCCCTGCCCTGGGGCAACGGTGAACAAACCTGGCTAAAGTTATATAAAAAAAGTTTAAACTGGTATGTTTTCCAACAATCCCAGCTCTGTGTCGTGTGCAGGGTTCAGTCCCAGCACCCTGAGCTCCTGACTGCAGAAAGCATCGTGAGAGAGCTGCAGCCTGCCCGAGTCACTCCCCACCTCTCAGAGCCCCCCAGGAGGATCCGTCTGTGGCAGACACCCCACCAATACACGGTTGATGGTTTAGGCTGGGTTTTTAAAGGATATGCTCTGATGGAGGAGCTGGGCTGAAGACATCTGCTTTCTGTCAGTGTGCAAACGAGCTGATTCCCCTGGCGGGAGAGGGAGGTGCCTTTGTCCCAGCGAGGAGATGGGGTTCATGCTCGTCCCCAGAGCCTTACAGGGAGCAGAGGTGCTGTAGCAACTCTCCTGGCCAAAGCAGGATAGTCACTGATACGACCCACTCATCCTGCATCCATGCTCTTGTCCTGCTCTCACTGCATTTTCAAACCCCTACACACACCCCATTAACACTTTTCTTAATTGTTTCTTTTCGTTTGTGACTGTCACGTGCCGTACACCTCCATCCATCTCCAGAGTATCTACAACATCCGTGGTCAGTGGTCTGTACCCCTGAGAGAGTTACAGATCCCCACAGGATGTTCCCCATATTATGTTGGCCCCATCCACGTCTCATCCACCTCTTCCAAACGGTGTTTTAGCATCCAAAGTCAGCGTGCAAGATCTCCAGGAAGGACAAGCTCCTCCTGACCACTGCAGACAGACAACAGGTAAAAAGGGAGAAATTTTCCCTCCTGCTGGTTCTGCCTGTGTCAAAACAGGGGAAAGAGGAAAAGGAAAGTGTGACTTACACGGAGCTATTTCAGACTGTCCCAGCTGAGAATCCAAACCTGAATGCTTTGCAAAACAGGCTTTTGTCTTAACAAGTTCTATTTATTGACTCTATCATATTGGCCTATATGAACATTTCATGCACTCTCCTTTATCCCCACTCCCTCCCCCATTTATTTGTTAAAGAGAACTTATTAAAACTGCAAAAAATGCATTTGAGGGGCATTTATTTTAAATACTTACAGGATGGAGTAATCAAAAACGTGTTTTAAAGATTTAGCAGAATCAAACATCCAAGATTAAAGCAAGCAGAGAGCCAATTAACTACGTTATACTGTAACAGGGCAGTCAATAAGTCATAAAACCATCAAGTTGTCTTGGTGGTGAAATGTTTTTAATCATAACTAGATAAAAGCTATTCTGAAGACATGCACTATGCATTGAAAATGTCTTTAATGCACACATGTTTTAACTCTACTTTTTAAGGTACCGACTTTAAGGTCAGTTTGCAATAGCAGAAAGCCCTCCTTATAAAAAATTCACATATATAATTTTTTCAATTATATCTTAACTAAATGGAGAAAAGGTTCAGCAGTGCAGAAAAGGTAAATACTGGCAGGCAGAACTCTCTATAAACAGTCTTTCATCTTATTCGAACTGATCTGACCCTAAAATTTATATTGTAGGCCTCTTTACTAAATATACATTCGAACACAGCCCTTTCTTTCCTAGAGTATGATCTTATGGTGACCAAAATCTGGACCAGTAACAACTTTGTCACTAAGATTAGACAAAAAGTGTTTGCAGTTTGCAAGTCCACAGCTGGTGGGTGACAGAACCTCCTGATGATGAGTGTGGTTTTTGCATTTACAGCAAAGTCTGGGTCCCACAGTGGTTTTTTTGCTCCATAGATGCAGCACAGACTATCCAAGTTCCTCGTGCAGAAAGCATTCCAGTAATGGAAGAGAAGGGAGATAAAATGAGGTGTTCCATTTATCTCATTGCCAGAAGAGCTTTTGAACAATGAACTTCATTTTTCCTTCCATTGCACTAAAACAAAACTCTGCTTCTTCAAAAAACATCTATGAAATTAGACCAGCACATTGATGGTATGAACTAGAGAATTAGATTTGCTGTACTTGAAGGAAACAATTGAGGAAGATTACAAAAGGAAGGGCAAACTCAAAGTCTCCAGCTATCATTAAAACTATTCATATCCTTAGCAAGGCAGAAAATTGGATCGCTCTCCTTCTGTTCATAATTTAATGGCTTCTGTTCAGTCACAGCCCTACCTACCTGCTTAAAAGCAAATTGTATGTAGCAGTGATGCACATTCATTACCATCCTCTCTGCAGATAATTTGACAGTTCCATGGCATGGTGCCACAGTTGGTCGCTGGCTCTATCCCCAAGTACCACACTCTCCTGCAAGATGCTGCAGTGACAAAGAAACTGCCGGCAGCTCCCTTTGGCTTTCCTCATCTGGTCAGCATCCACTCCAAGGGAAAGTGCTCCAGGGATTTTACGGAGGGAATCAGTCATGAAACGGTCTCACTGCTCTTGCGTTGGTTTTGTTTGTTTATTTGCTTGGCTTTTTAAAAAGATTTAAATATGCACAGAATGAGCGGCTAACTGGAAATAATGAGGTGTGAAAAAGAACCTCTCACCCTTAAATACTGGAAACTGCCCCCATTTCCTCTGACCAATTGGCTGCTTCTTAACCACTTGAGATTTTCTCAGGGGACTCAGGGAAGTCAGTAAAGAAGACTTAGAGGAATCATTATTCAATCCTCCATCTCCCCAGTACAAGTTTGCTGTTATCCCAGTATGCTCCACCACCACAGACTTTTGCATGCTATGAGGTTAATAGCTGATCAGTAGAGGAATCATTTTATTATAAAATTGGTGCTACAAAAAAAAAAAAAAAAGAAAAAAAAAGAAAAAAAAGAAACAACCTCCAACTCCATAATTTTCTGCCTTATTGTCAAATGCACCACCATTTAGACTCGATTTGCATGATTTACTGTGCATATGCTTTTTCTCTGTCTCCAAGCCCAGAATTATTTCCTATTGAGGCTGTATCAGCTGCTGGTGCCTGCAGATTGTCTTTGTCCTTTCCAACCTGCAAAATATCATCTGCAGAATCCAAATCACTGTCTGCCTATTCTCTTATCTTCTACTTCTTTTACTCATCAATAGCCAAGCTGTGCTGTTCAGTAACTACAGCATATTGTAGGAAGAAACTGATAAGTACATCAAACAGCATTCACAGACTACACACAAACATGTGCCACTGACATTTTTTATTGCCTGTGACAAGTCACCCATCCCCACTCAGTCTTTCCAGATGCATAATGCAGATTTCAAATGTGTGTCACTGTAGGTATTCTTTATTACAAAGAACTTATGCATATATAATCACAGCTAGAATTTGAAAAGCATATGTGGACAAAAATTATATTTCTCTCTAGAATTAGAAAAAAAGAAGAGATGACTATGGAACTATAAAATGGAAGAGCTAAATTTAATATTTAACCAAGGACTGATCAGATAGTGTCCCGTGATTTATTTCCCCTTAGGTAAGGTGTGGTAACTGGTCTTGTGTGACTTCCACATCAGTGTTCTGCAAAGTAATATCCACTTTGTAAAATTCACACCATTGATGTGGCTTGTGCTCCAGGGGACAAGGAATTCATACATAGTTAGTTACTGAAGATTAGTCAAAGAGGGGCAACCCTTTAAATTACCTGCTTTTTTGTGACCTGCTCATTGCCATTTGAAACAATCTTTGTATTTTTCTCAACACTTGCAAACTCCCCAGTGATCACAACTCACTTAAATAGAAATTAGCAAAGCTTAAAGCAAAATTTCATCTGTTGGATGAAATTTACTGCAGAAGGTGGTGAAGGGTCTGGAGCACAAATCTTATGAGGAGCAGCTGAGGGAGCTGGGGGTGTTTAGCTTGGAGGAAAGGAGCCTCAGGCAGGTTGTAGTGAGGTGAGGGTCCGTCTCTTCTCCCAAGAACAAGGGAGAAAGGTCTCAGATTGCACCAGGGGAGGTCTAGGTTGGATATTAGGAAAAGTTTCTTCCCTGAAAAGGTTGTCAAGCATTGAAATGGGCTGCCAGGGAAGTGGTGGAGGCCCCATTCCTCCAAGCGTTCAGAAGACACAGATGTGGCACTTGGGGTCTGGCTGCATGGTGAACACAGCAGTGCTGGGTTAATGCTTGCACTTGATGATATCAGAGGTTTTTCCAACCTTAATAACTGTAGGATTCTATGGTTCTTTAGATTGAGGCTGGATTTGTAATACAAACTTGAAGTGTCATTCACTACAAGAGAAGAATATAATGTATTGGGCCAACTTGAAGTGGTTAATTTTTTAATTCTCTCATAGGGTCCCCATGAGATTTTGCTCAACGACCTAAACTCTGGTTGTAGTTTCCCTCTGTCAAATGGTGGTTTTAATTACCCAGGTGCTGTTCTTCAGGTTTTTTGTAAATGACTAAAGAATCCAAGCCAAGACTACACTAAAGACCACAACTCTAATGAGTCATGTACCTAAATCTGATCCAGTCACATCTAGGTTTTATTGCAATATATCACCTAGATTATCAATTCTATAGAAATGTATATTACATGTGTGCATTCACTATTCCCACAGTGGCAAGACTGGAAAAATGTGATATAGGCTTTAATATTAATTCAAGATTATTGCAGATTTGGTTTCACATATGTTTTGACTATGATTTTATTTTTCACTATTATTTTAGCTTGCCATATTCCACACACATTTAAAATGTTAACTAATCTTTTGCAACTGTTAATCTGTAATCATTTCCCTACTACTGAACCCTAAAAAGAGACTGCAAAACATGGAAAGAATTATGAAAAGAAGGTAGAAGCGTCTGGTTTTTAGGTTTGGGCTGTGAGTGACAAGCAGTTCTGTTGTTCATAAAGGGAAAACATCTGTAAAGTTGTAAGCCATCAGGAATGATAACCTCTGAACTCTCACCCCATGCTGAGCTCCAGTAAATGAGTGCTCCTACCTCTCCTGCCAAGTGTAACACGATACAGATGTGAGGTTTGTACCACGCTGTTTGTCTGGCTTTGAATCTTTAAGTTAGATTGGGAGGATTCTAAAAACAGCAAATATGAGATCAAAACAAATTAAAATTAATAAAGCGAGAGGAGTAACTATGTATTTTATGTCAGTTTTGAAAGATTAAAGATTTTTAGATAATGAAACACAATACACGCCAGTTTTTACCAGGGCTTTCAGAAAAGATTCCATCTGGGTCTTGAAGAATTGAATAAAGTCGCCAGCTTCTACTCAAGTTTGAAAAATTAAAAAAAAAAAAAAAAAAAAGCTTAAACAAGTTTTGTCTGGATAGGCAATTAATACCTGCTGTAGCTGTACTGAATGAGACAGTAATGCAGGAATTAACAGCACGAAATATTACAGGATAAAGGAGTAAATCAGCCCTCAATCTCACAAATCAGACAAAGCTCTGCAGTTGTGCTCAGATGGCCACATCAACTGCAGCCACAAATGCTTCTCCCGTACTTTTCCCCCCCAGGCCCAAGGTTTGACAGGAAACACATTCCACAAACCATTTAATTTAGCTAGGCTCTTTTTAATGAGAAAGGATGTTTTTAAACAGACATGTGCCCTGGTTTTCCTTCCCCAAATAAATATTATCAAAGGATTAAATATCTTGTGATATTTCATCTGAGTACCTCCGAAGTGCTTTACAAACTTTAATTAATCTCTCGGAGAGAGCAGCACTGACAGGCTCATTTGGCTGCTGGGGAAGGGTAGAGGCAGAGGGCCCAGCTGCCCCTCACAGCCCCACAAGGGACGAGCAGCAGGGCAGGCACCAGACTGCAGCAGTTCCCTTCCTGCTGCATTTTCTCATGCAGCTGCAATTTCTGCAAGGCAGCAGAGCCACTGATTTCGTGCTCATGTGGCAGTGGACACTTTATCTCTCTCTCCCCAGTTAGTGAGCCCCACAGCAGCTCTGCCACCACGGCCAAGGCAAGGGCTGTGTGTTGTAAGGCACTCAAATTCTGTCAGGATGCCCCAGCCAAGTTATGCTCAGCTGCCTTATCAGAGACCTGAAGAATTGGTCGAAGCTACAGAAACGTAAACTGTTCTAAATTGGGAAAGAAGCTGCTGGAAGACGGGATAACAAAACGGCAAGAAAGTCGATAAAAAGAAGGACGGTGCCATCCTGGACTGGAACCAGTCAGGTTCTCTGAAAGGTGCATGCAGAGCACGGACAGCACAGAAATCCAATGGGATCTGTGATCGTGTGAGCTACAGCTGCAGAAATGTATAAAAATGGTGTAATGCAAACAATAAAGGGTTCTTGTGAAATCACATTGGTTCGTGGTACGAGGGTCCCGAGCTCCTGCAGCTTTGAGTGGTTCTGCTGTGCCCATGAGCTCCTGCCAGCTCCAGCCTCTCCATCCACCTGCCCAGGGTGAGGATGTTGGTTCCCAGCTGGGACAGAGGTGGGCAGAGGTGGGCAGAGCCCCTCAGCTCGCAGCAAAGCAGCATGGCACAGCACGGGGCGTCTGAAGCCTGCCTTCTGATGTCTCCTTTAAGATTCTTGAGCTACTTTATTTCTCTCAATGTCAAAAATCATCACCAGCCTGCATGTGATCTCTCTGTACCTGAGACTACAAGGGTTCGGGCAGGGTTTTTTTTCTGTCCTTTCCTTCTTTACAAAAATGTGTCAAAGACATAATTTATTACAACAAAACCGTGAACATACAAACCAAAACTGACATCTCCTCACTTCAAATTCCTTTGTGCCTAGAAGACAGAAGATAAAAAGGCAATTGATATGGGCAAACAAACCCATATTTTATGTCTTTCTCCGGTCTTTCAGGCTGTAATGGGCTGTGGTCTGAAGCTCAGAGGACTTCAGCCTGATTTATATGCATTTTTTAAGCAAGGCTCAGTGTTTCAGATTTGTGGCAGGACCAGCAGCAAGAGGACCTGTGTTGGGAGGGTCAGGTTGTAAGCACACAGCTGGGCACTGCTCCTCCCTGGGAACACTGAACTGTGGCTGGGGCAGGAGTTTTGGAGCACCTCGGTGTGGAACTGCTCACTGGGAGTTTTTTGTGATTCATCGACGAGACGATCACCACGAAAAACGCTGTCGCTCCCAGCATATTTGTTGGGTTTGATTTATTATTAGACTTGCCCTCTTTTCTTGTGCATTGTTTCGTTTTGATTTGTTTTGTTTAATGGCTGTGGGTATGTTTTTGCACAGGCAGCATCCATGGCCTCTGAAGCAACATAAAATGCTGTACCTACAGGAACAGCCTTCAGCCCCAGGCTCTGCTCCAGCTGGGCTGTGGCTCTCCATGTCATGAACAAAGAGATGCCAGGAAGGAGCATCTGAGCAGCATTTCAGATTTTCAGTGGAGGACTGTGCAGTTTATTCCCATGTCTAAGTAAGCTCCTGAGGTTTCTGGGGAATCACAGACCACAGGGTGGTAGAACAAGAAACTACATGATGACAGAATAATGCACAGCACCAGCATTTTTCTAGCTAAATCCTGAATAATCAAAGTTATGAAGGGGATATTGAGTCATCTGTTTTCAAGAGTCCTTGATATAGAAGTTTAATCCAAACTATGGGCATTACACAAACTGAAGCTTTAAAAACTGGTAGATTAAGCTGTCGGGACTCTTGGTTTTGCATTCTGAAATGCAGAGACAGGTGATGCCTGGAAATGGTTGTGTAAATACATGTATATGTGACGGATTTGTCCTGCCACGCTGGTGGAGGACGGCTGTGCACACCTCAGCATGGCCTGCTGGCACTCTGCAGGAGTGGGAGTCCCTGGAAAGCGAGGCTGTGGCGTTGTCCTTGACTTGAGCATTTTGATGGCATTGAATCAGAACCATCAACCATGGCACGGAGTAGGCTGCACCCTGAAAGCTGGGTCTGGGTGCTGGCAATGAGCAATAAATTAGTGTTGTGATGACAGCGTGGCTCTAATGTACTTCACATCCAGTGATGCTGGGGTGGTTTCACAGGATCTTATCATCACAACATGTCTTGGTGTGGAAGGGACCATAAAAATCATCTCATTTCAACCACCCACCACAGGCAGGGATGCCACCCACGAGCTCAGATTGCCCAAGGCTCCATCCAGCTTGGCCTCAGGTAAAAGTCCTGTACCCAGCTCCAGAGAGGCAAGCTCAGCCTCACTGGGGTCTGGACCCTCTGCCCTCACTTTGAGAGGGTTTGATGGCAACAGGAGATTTCATGTTCCCTCTCAGCCACATTCTACACGCCCACACCAAACCCCTGCATCTTTTTTTGGCTGTGAACAATAGCATCACCCTACTGAATACCTGGGTCAGGAAGGAAACATCCTATGGTATTTCTACGCTGACAAATAGATGTAAAGAAAAGCAGGCAGCTTTTTTCCTCCTCTGCAGTTGCCTCAGGATTGTCCCTGTTGACAATACGAGTGACGTTTCTGCCTGTGTAATTCTTGGCAAATGCAGCAGGAAGAAGAAAGGGTTGAGCCAGAATTTAGATGCAAGACTGTTCTACACCTTCTCAAGTCGAGCTGGCCATAGGTCTTCTCAGGAAATAAAAGCAATAGCCTAGGAAGCAGCAGAATTCACAGTAACATAACATCTGCACAGTAAAAGTGAGACAAACAAAGCAGGATATATAAATATAAGGGGAAATTATTAATCTTTTGTGCATGTTTAACAAAAGCTTTGCTGAATACTGTTTATTACTATGAGGAATATAAGTATTTGGATTTTTTCTTAAATTTCAAAATTCAGGCCAGATTCTCTGAGAATTTCAGTGAATTCTCAAAGACTATTTTGAGTCTTAAATGGAAAATTATAAATTCTCCTGTCCAGACTAAATTCTGAGAACTGCAGATTTTCAGCCAAGGTATGATTATGGTGATAATAAGTTTCACTGGGTGTTTTCCAATTCACTGAAATCTGAACAAGTGAGAAAAAAAACCTCAAACAAACAAACTATCCACATTGATTGTCACCTAAGAGTAACCCTGAAGAGCATTTAAGAGTGAAGCTGCAGAATCAATCAGTCTAGAAATTCTTGCTTGACCCTATTTTCTTGAGCATTACCAAGTCTCAGACTTTCCTACTGTCAGATATAACAAAAGATAGAAAAAGTCACCTGACAGAATCAAAGTTAGATCTGGGGTTTTTTTGTGTTGATGGTTGACTCTCGGCAGTGGAAACTTCATACACTTGTTGCTGTTCTTAGAGAGGTTGCTCCTGACACAAAACTGCAAGTCAGGCAAAAAACTATTTCTGGTTTTAATGAAATTTATAAACAAAATAGTGGGCAATAGTTGTGTGGCTGTCGCCAGCTCAATTATGTAACTATGTAAGCAAGGCAAAAATCTGTAAATAATTGGTTTCCTTTTAGCTGATGATTAACAAATAGATTTAATTTTGCATTAAGAAAGCATTCCTTGGATGAAAATTATAGCAAAATTTTGAGAATTTCACTTGGGATTTGCCCTGCTTCTCAGCTGAAATAATGTTGTGTTTTAATACCTAATGCTTTTGAAATATAGCATTAGTCAAAATATCTTCCTCAAATTCACAGGTGAATCTATAGTTTATCTGAGAGTTCTACAGCATTTTCAAGTGGTTCTATTTACAGTATTTTTCAGCTATAGTTTAGACTGACCAAAACATTAAATAGTAACTCATCCATAAAATAAAATAAATTACAGTGGTTTTATCTGGTCTTGCTGTGTAGTATATGCAAAATTCCTGAGCAGGTTCCTAGGGCATTTCCTTCAGAGTTCAGGTTTTCATGAGTCTTTACAGAATGTCATGCTGAAGAGTAACTGGAAGGGAAGAAAATGGAGATTTCTTCCTAAAGTAAAGATAGGTGTAAACAGAGCCTAGGTCTTACACTGAGAAGATCAGTACGTTATTACATTAAGCACTATAAATGCTTTTTCCTTAAAAAAAAAAAAAAAAAAATAAAAAATAANAAAAAAAAAAAAAAATTGTTAGTTAAATTTACAATAGACAAACCAAAAAAAGATTGAAAGGGAAATGAGGCAAAATCCCTTCCTAACAATGCACATCAAGTGCAGAACCTGGAATCCAGCTCAAGTGGTTGGATTTTTCAGCACCTTTCAGCCAGGCTGGGTTGCCTCAGGTTTTTGAGATCTCTGGTTTGTCTCTGCTCAGGACAATCGCTGTGAAAACCCGGAGTGTAAAACAGACTTCCACAAGGGCAGCAATGAGCACAACCGTGCCCATTGTTAAAGTTCACAATGGCTGTGCTCACTCTTGCTGGGTACCTGGGGTTTGTTTATTCTTGGGTCCTGTTCAAAGTGGGTTACAGAATGCAGCCATTTCCCTTATTTCATCTTGTATCCATATTTTTTCCCAGTATATAAACAATAGTCATCTTTCTTATTTCTATAGCTCTCTTTTGAAGGGAAAACAGATGAGATGGGAAACCTGATTCTAAGCGAGATCCTGAATTTTTTTCCTATTTTTCCCCGGGGTTGGTGGAGTTGTAAGGAAATCAGGTGACTTGTACAAGGTCACAAAGTGAGTTCTTCAGGTAGGCCTAGAATGAAGGATTCTCTTGTCTTAAAAGCTGTTTAACTACCCAGCTCTTGCTAATAGCTTTTTTTTTTTTGGTCTCCAAATAAACAAAATGCACTTCAGAATTTTCTTACCAATTTTTTTTTGCTTTTAATAAAAAATAATCTCTTTTTAAAAGACATCAAAATGCAAATGGGAAAAATATCTCCATAAATCGCTGCATAGCTTTATTTGTCATTGTTATTTATTACAGTATTTGTGTTAGTTATTCATGGAGGTTCTGGATAAGCCTGAAGCCCGTTGCTGAATAAGGCATTGAAATTAGCTCTCCTGCCCACCCCTACACAATCTGACTCTCCTTTATTAACTCCCTTCATGAAATGTGCAAATCACTTTCTCTCTGCACCTCACATATCCCTGTTTAATGCTTGGGGACCCATTTCCTCCCTGTTTTGTCCACCCAGCCTGCAAGACAACATATTTCCTCCTTGTTTCTTTTACAGAACCTGCTGTCTTGGCAGAGCCTTTTCGTGCTGCCATAACACAGCAATAATGAGATTTTTAAAAGTGGAAGCTAAGGGAAGGGTAAAGGCATCAAACACTACACATTACAGTAGAAAGAGGCCTAAAGGACTGGTCATTATCCCCTGTACTATTTGTAATTAATGCCGGGAAAGAGATGATTCCTCTCCATCAGATCATCTATGTCAGAGTGTTTAATTGCATCAATTCAATCTTCTGCTCTTACCATAACTGTCATTCTTCCAAATAACTCTCAGACAGAGGCAGTATCGGGAAATGCTGGCAGAGCCCTTCCCTGGTCTCCCAGGGGAACAAAACTCTCTCTCCTCTACCCCAGTGGCTCCCCAGCATTCTTGGGGTGTTATGAACTTTCAGACATGGAAGCTGTGCAAGTACCCAGCAATGAGTCCTAATGAAGTGGCCTGTGACTAATTCACTTTTAGATTAAGGTGTCTCAGGAGAAGAGAGGATGAGCACAGCACAGAAGCCATGGGCAGCAGTGGCAAGAAGAGGACAGGGATCAGCTTTATCAGTTCTGAAAGGGCCATTTCTGGACTGGAGGCTGTGCTTTGGGAGAGCCATCCTTCTGCTGTGACACCCATTCCGTGGCAGGGTGTCCAGGGACTGAGCTGAATGGGTAGGACAGGAAAACCTAAGCTGTTCTTTGGCTTGATTCCTCTTCACCACATCCCCAGTTTCTGTGTTTTCCTCTTCCTTTTGACACCTGAATCTTTCCATTACAGGCCCAAGCCCACCAGATTCTTTGCTGCTTTCATCCATGAACAGCACTTACTACAGCTCCTGCTCAAACCAAACACAGACCTGGCTTAATTCTTCTTTTCCCCCAGTCAGTTTTTACTCAGTGTTGTTGTATTTAGGCGTGCCTTTTGCTGTTCCTACCCTCTGCCCGTGTCTGTGGTGACCTATCAAAACTCAGCAGCAAAAAGTCTTTGTTATCTCCATTGCTACTTCTTGTTGAATTCTGAGATATAATTCATAAGGACCTGCTGCCTGTCAACTTTTAATACTTCTAATTGTCTATCTTCTGTGCTACAACCATGGAACCTTTTAATATTTCACTTCCCCCACAAGGAAAACGTATCCTCTTCACAAAAATTTGACCTTCATCTCCTTTTCTCAATGCTGAAGGGAAGAAATCATTCAGACTGTCAGACTTTCAGACAGAAACATTATCAACCCAACTAACTTTCCAGTCATGCTCTTTAACAGCTGGATAGCCTCATTACCTTGCTGTTTTCTTCAGTTTTCTTTGGACAGAGAAACAGGGGTGTTATCCTTAATTCCCTTGGCTCTTTTTTTTTTTCATGTGTTCATGTCAACAATCCTAGAAAACCTTCTTCAGGACTCCATCTTTAGAGCAGATCTTGGGCCTTAGGGCTGACCATTTGTGCTTCCCTCAGTTTCTGCCTCCTCTCAAATACAGCCCTGAATGAGAGACAAAATTCAGTTTGTATCTGAGGTTAAATATACAGGTTAAAAATATAAAGAAAATAATCTCTGCAGCATGGATTTCAACAACTGTATTAATCCAGAGCCAGATCCATGCTTCAATTTTATTCTAAACTCAGTCTCAAAATTCACATGCCCCTTGGAGGTCCATCAAGAGCTTCTGAAGAAACAGGTGTGGAGCCAAAGATCCCTCTTGGCCTCCCCATCAAGCAACAAGAGGAGAAACCAATCTCTTTCCAGACCCTTAATGGCACAAATATTCAACGTGCAGAACACCCCATTATCACATATAATAGCTGCAGGCAGGTAACATCATCAAGGCAAGGTTCTGCCCACAGGTAGTTCAAGGAGGAGTGTTGGGTTCCACCATGGGTGTTATAGAAGAGCAGGCCTGAAGGCCTACAAAAGCATCTTCCCTGGGCCCGGTGGTAACCATGGAAACACTTCCAGGGCACCTGAGATGGGCTAGAAAAGAGGACCATGGGTCAGTGACCTTCTTGACCAATGGCCTGGGAAGATCGTGGTCAGTGGCCTTATATGGGATTATTTACACCTTCCCATAATAGGTGATATCTAGGGAATACTCCAGGTGACTGGGTGAAATCCTGGGATTTGATCTTCCTGTTTCTATGAGGTTCTATCCTGTTTGTGCACTGGTATTTAGGTACCCTGAGCTGTGCAATGAACGTCTTTGCACTTCTCCATCTGGCATGCACAGTCCCTGCCCGGTGTGAATGCTGCAAGGAGGGCATGGGAAGGAGGTTCCTTGTGGCTCCCCAAGCACGTGCCAGGGAAAGGCCACGGAGCAGGGCAGGGCTGCAGCACTGCCAGGGCATGGTCCCTGTGGGTGATGGTGCTCTTCTGGATGTAAATATGTGGTGAATCAGGAAGCTGTTGGTGAGCAGAAGGCTGCAGTAACAGCCATGGTCTGTTCCAGCTAGTCTTCCTCTTTCAAATGCTCTCCAGGCCTTTCATCTGGCAGTGAGGTTACCCCCAGCTAAAGCTGCACACGGCTTTGGAGCAGGTGGCAACACTGATAGAAACTGCAAAGCAATCACAGCTTCAGCATTTTGTAACATCAGGCACATAACAGAGCTCAAGTATCACCGAAATCTGAAACTGGCTGTGGTGCACTTCACACAACTGCCCTCAGATGAAGCATGGCAGGAGAGCCAGGTCCTTCTCATGAGGCTCATTTCCAGGGAATGGGACTGCCTGGGCTCATTCGGGAATGTTCTCTGGTCAGTGGCATCACAACCTCTGGGATCTCTCTCTCCCTCTTTCTGGGGCACAGTCTGTGTGACTTTCAGGCTCTTTACAAGAACTTTCCCCTTCACAGGCTATAGGGTGCTGGGGAGACGTTGGTGGCTTCGGGAATAGAACAGTGTTTGCAGATGTTCTGATGCCCTTCCAGAGTAAAAATATCTATCACATCCTTGCATCTAAGTACAGAAGATTCAGCTTGGCATCCTACATGATCCCTTCCAGGTCTGGCTCCTGTATCCACCAATAACTCGTGGGATTTATGTGATTACTGTTCTGTAGCACCCGCACTGCTGAAATGTGATGAGAACACAAAGGAAAAGGGGCAGGTACAGGAAATTAAATCAATTAGAACCAAACACTGAGAGGGAATCTGAAGAACTCCTCCAAGCATGAGTCTAACTGCAAACAAAAAGGGGTAGAAGGAGGTCAGTCTTTGTAGAGTGTCACAAAAATTTGTGGATTCTCTTCTGCCTTCAGTGACCAGTGGAGCTATGAGTTCTCAGCAGCACAGAGGAGTTTCATCTTACGTTTGAAGAAGGGGTTATTTGCCCAGCCTCTGACAAATGAGAATACAACTAGGTGTAAGGCAAGCCATTTGCCAGATCTGTACATCACAGAATATTCAGTGTTCATTTTAGCCCCCTTGGTTTCTATCACCTTTCTCTTTACTGCTTTATTTAATTTGCTTCCCATGGTATCCCAGTTTGCTGTTTTGAACCTGATGGTCAGGGTCCTCTTCTTTGCTTCCCTTCATAGCTTTGAGTGTCATTTTAATTCCTTCTGCAGTGTATTTGTGACCCCAACTAATATACTGAAGCCCAAATTGTCCTCTAACATTATTTTGTCAACCTCCTTTCCAAGTTACAGTCAAACCCAGCCTTGTTCCTTTGCCTGTCAGCTGATGTCCAGATTGAATTAGAAAGCACTCTCATTCCAGATTTAGAAATATATTTCCTCTACTTAATGCAATCTTGTCTGTGTCTGGGTAATTAAAATCATCTATTACTACCACTCAGGTTCATTTACATGTTTTATCTTTTAAAATTTATGCAATAATTACATAAAATACTATGCTCCAACAGGCCAGCTGGATGGAGTACAAATAGTATGGCAATTCCTATTATGGAAACATACCTCCAGCAACGAGCACTGACTCGACCACTTCCAGCCTTTGCTATGATCACAACTGAGTAATATCCCACTAAAAAGAAAAAAAATCAATATATATTTGTTTACATATCTGCTTCTTTCCTCTAGGACTGTAAAAAAAATTCTGATGGGGCATTCCTGAAGATAAGAACTTGAGAAAGAAGGCATTGCCCTGTCTTCTCCCCCCATCCTAAGTAAGATGAAAATAGAAGTATTGAAAAAAGTCCCCCAACGCCCCCACATCTGGGAGATATATAAATATGGTAGCAAAGTAGCCAAATATGGCAAATGCATGCCTGAGTAAAAACATCATTTTCCCACAACTGCTGTTTGCCCATTTTCCAAAGGTGAATCTCAGGAATAGATTCACAACAGGAATATATTTTATTCCATTCGAAGTAATTAACTGCTATTATCAGCTTCAGTGTCTGCTTGCTTTTGAGATCTTCCTATTAAAACAGCATGTGATGAAGTTCTTTGTACACTGCTAACAGTAATTTAAGGGCTGGCTCTTTTTATTTGTGAGGAGATTTTTGTGCAGCTAGACTATTTCAGCAATCAACATGAAAAGACACTAGAATAATAAAATTCTTAAAGGTTCAATTTCCTGGGCATTAGAGTTTTATTGTGAAGTATAATAAATTATTTCAATTTTTAATGAGACCTCCTTGCTCTCCAGCATGAAAATTTAAAAAATATTTTTCCATACATGTAGATAAACTGTGAGTAATTTGATTTTACAAGCCACAAAAGGTAAAACCATCTAAGCAACCTTAATTATCGAGTTACACGTGAGACAATGCACCACATCTGAAGGGACTGAAAATTTTAGACTTTCCTTGAAAATAAATCAGCTGAGAAGATTATGACAGGTACACTCAGTCTCCTTTCATAGTCCACCCCACTCCCTTCATTCAGCTGCACATGCTAATGACAGAACAGGAAAAGATCTCTTGTGTTGAACCATTCAGCTTCTTTGTCAAAATATAAAAAGATCCCTGCAGTATGAGGGACTTTCCAAAGCAGGAAAAGTATCTTCCCTGTGGACTTAAACCTCTTCAAGCAGGGAAACACCAGGGAAGGGGAGCCTGTGAGATGCAGGAAGTTTGTACATTGGAGCTGAGGTGGATTTTGTTTCTGGAGGCTGATCCCAGTCACTGCAGATCCATCTGCTGAGTGGAACATGGCAGCTGGAATGGCTGTGTCTGTTCCCTTAACGTGTGCTCATGTTTTACCAAAAGGCTGCTAGTTAAAATATGCATCTTTTTCTTCTGCAGCTCCTCTCCTTCAAAGGCACAGCTATTCATCCTCCATTCCTTTCACAAACATGTGATGAATGCAGATCCAAATCCTACCACTTTTCCCGAGATCTGATGTTCCTGACATCAAATCTCAAGGATCAAAGTAAAACATTCATTAAGTCTGCCCAGCATTGCCATAATGAAATGGAATATGGTGCTTTAAACATCAAAAACCACCTTTCTCATGAAGTAAGGGAACATTCACTTCTCTTATTTACCTGATGGCTTGAGATGTTGTCAGAAGTTGTACCAGTCTGGGAAATGCAAATACTGTTTAGATATCTTAAAATATGAAGGGACAGACTGCTTATTAAGTGGCTGAGCTTTTATTTCCTTACCAAAGTATGCCATCATGCTGTAGGTCCTCAGGGAGATGTCTCCAGGAACCATAAAAAATGCAATTCCTGGCACTAAGGATTTCAATATTTCATCTCTCTAATGTTCAAGAAAACAACCTTTACATTAAATGTAAGCCTGGGTGTTAAGTACCAATTGACACTTGAATACAGCTGAGTTTTTGTGTCATTTTTTATTAAATCTACACAGGTCATAAATAAATACTTATACAATGTGGTAGTGTGGAGCTGAGGTGAAGTTCAGAAACCTACAACTAATTTTCAAATATACAAATTATTTCATGCCACCAATAAATTTCTTTCATAGCATAAATAATGGGAGGAGGGAAAGAAATCTTGAACATTGTATTTTTCTCTTCAATAAACGTTTATGGGGAGAATGAAGACAAGGCTTTGCACATGCAGACTGTGAGGTATGCAGATAGAGGCCAGTTATAAATATGAGCAGTGACAACTTACAGCAGGGTGTGGGGAACATCCTGGGTAATCAATTTAAGCTGACAGTCAGTATCACGAGACACATGATATTAACTGCACTGACAGTGTTATCTGGGCGAGAGAAGGGTCAGTTTCCATTAGGAAACCCTATTTTCCAGAGATTTGGAACCTGACACAATAATTGCTAAAACTTGGCATTAAAAAAAGTTTTCCATTCCCTAGCATAATTTCCCCTTGAAGAACTGATGACCAGGACTGAGATGGCTATTTTAGGATGGTGGAAGAAGGAAAGGAGAGGGGAAAACCCCACCCATTAGAGCAATATCAGGGGCCTGTTTGCTTTCCATTAGCAAAGGGAGCTGCAGACTTCTGAAAACAACAAATGCTTGGAAATTTTCAGTCACAGCCAGCTGATGGTATAGGCAATAGAGTGCCCAGCACAAGGGGACTGTGTACTTTGTACCTAAAGAGGTAAAAACTAGAGCCAAAGAGGGGAAAGAGAAGCTGCATCCCCCATCCTTTACCCACAGCCTCACCTTGTCCCCCTGATTTTTCCTCTCTCTCAAGACCTACTCTCCTGTGGCCACAAAATCACTGCATTGCCAATAAATCACTGCACAGCTTGTCCAGATGCCCAACCTTCTGGGGCAGAACTTCATCTCCAGTGCTCAGAGCCTTATCTGTTTTTCAAAGCAGCCTGGACCAAGGCTTGAGGATTGTAAAAGTAGATTACAAAGGGCACTGCCAGACAGAAAGTTTGTCACCCAAAGAGTGAAACAAACGTGACAGATGTGATGAGAGAGCAAGAGATAGGAGGAGTTCTCTCCCCAGTGACGGGCCTATTAATTGCAATATGGGGAGATTAAGTGAGCAGCCAAAAGGTCAGGCAGGAAGACCTGTTCTCATGACACCCCATCCCGTGCCATATCCACTAGACTTTCCTTCCTCCTGAGACACAGCAGAAGGTTTTGGGTTTTTTTTTTCTTCTGAGAAAGGACTGAAGAAATGGTTCTGGCTTTGCCATGCAGCCCTGCTGCTCACAAAGCTTTCCAAGCTGTCACAAGAGCAAATATACATCATTTACTATTAATTTAGTTCCAAGATGCATCTCCTTTTTTTTCACTCTTTATGCTTACAAGGATTTTTAACTCAGAAATGCTCACTTTAAGAAGTAAATAGAGTATTTTCTACTTCTGAAACCTTTAGGCAGTTAAATTTTACTCAGGCTGCTATTGATTACTATCAGCTGAAGGATTTAGGGAGGCCTTGATTAACATGCAGTTTGAAAGATAAGAACTTGGTGAGGAAAAGCATCTGCAAGTTCAGAGGGTGAGGTATATCCAAAGCTCTGAAGCCACTGCAATTGGGCTGTAAAACTGACAAAAGCAGGGTCTGATAATGAGACTTTTGGCAAATCAGCTAATCCCAACCAAAATTTAAAACAACTTTTTATCAAAACATCAGCTTTTCTGGCCCTAGTCCTAAGTAGATCTTGTAAATGTAAAAAGCAGAAAATAAAGAAGCAGTTTTTCCAGACTTTCCAACAGCTTCTTAAAGTGCTGAAGTTGCTTTGGCTTCTAAAAATGAACAGAAGGATCCAGGATATTTTGTTCCAAGCAGTTTGTTCAGCCCTGGCTTTGCATTTCTGGGCTGCCATCCTCAGCTGCTGAGCTGAATCCTGCTCCAGTCTGGTGACACTGTGCTCCTCTTGGATACTTTAACTGAAGCTCATCCAGCTGGAATTTGGAAATAGGAAAGAACTGGGGGCTTTTGTTTGGTTTTTTTCCTCCCTAACTTCTGCACTTCTTTGAGTTATTTTCCTTTGAAGAGAGAAAATGGAGATATAGTCTGATACTGGAGGGAGTGTGAAAAACAGCCCCATTCACATCCTCTAATATACAAACAGGGCTGAGTGTGATTAGATAGTGATTCAAAAAAAGTAAGTTATAAAGACACCGACATGTGTTGAAAGGTCAATGCTTAGTTTGCCACTTGTGCCCAAAATTCTAGAAAAAGTGCTGGAATTCGTCACCACCTCAGCAATTAGAGGCTTGTTCCGCCCCTTAAGTAGACAGGGAAAGAAGCAGGAAAAAACTGCAGCAAGACCTTACATTTTTGAGATGCCACGGAGCTGTTGAGCTGTCTCACCCAAGTTTCCTTAGAACTTGCAAAAAGCAGGAAAGTTCAACTGACAGATGATTTCTTTTCCCCGTGTTCAGCCTCCAATATGCTCTTCTCTGTCTTGACTCAGGCAAGAGCTGTGCAAGGCTACTGGCAGGGCTTGTAATACTCTCTGAATTTCTGAATTTTAAACAGGAATTAGTGACCAAGATTGCCAGGTATTGTAGTGGTTTGAAATTTAGCAAATGTGTGTCACTTGAAGACAATAAAGTTCACCAATATATATATATCCGTTTTTCACACTGGATATTTAATATGGAGATAAGCTTCAGCTGGGAGATGTATATACTGTTAATAACACTGCTTGGAAGGGGTTAGGGAAAAAAATCCAAAAGATAAGTCCACAGAATCTAATTATGCTGTTCAGTTAATGGTTCTGGGGCAGTTCTCATTGGGTTTAAAATCAGCATCACCCCCTAGAGTTACAACAGATGCAGATCCACACCCAAATCCCTTTTCCTTCACGTGATGAATCAGTTCTGTTCTTAGTCTTCACAATTACAACATTTCATTTATTTTGCTAGATCTATTTTAATTTACCTGTGAAACCAGGGCTTCCTCAATCTCTGTTACCATAACGGTGTCACATTAACACAGCTTTTAAGATGTAGATTGATTTGTTTTGATTGATTTTTGTCTGACCTTTAAAAATGAATAAGAGTATTTCAATGGTGTAATAAACTGCATTTGGGGAGCCTAAACACTCTAAACTACAACAAATGTGCATGGATTTGCTTATTAAAGCAGAGAGCTTAAGAAAGTGGGCTCTGGGCTGACAAAGAAGTTTTGCCAGCTCTTAGAGTTCAGAAGACTGCAAAAACTTTAACAGGGAAAAACTCCCAGCAGTTATGTGCAGTTGTTTTGCAGTGTCTTTTAGGGATGTATAAGCAGTGCCAGCAGGGCACATTCTCTGCTCTGAAGATAAACAGGTCACTCCTGTGCATGGTGGATGCTTCCAGAAGCAAAGGAAAACCCCTGTTTTGGAGAACCTGGCCCCCTGCTCTGCATTTCCTGTCACCCTCCATTTCCTCTATAAAGCCAGAGGTAGTGAAACCTCACAGAACAGAAAAGGAAGGAAAATACAGAGGTAATTAAAAATATTAAAATATTTTCCACGGCAGAGAGAAAATACAAGAAGGAGCTTTGCAACTAATAAACACACTGCTTTATCTTTTCAAACAAGTGATAAAACAAAAGAGAGAGTAGGCAATAAAAGGTACGCTGAATGCACCAAACGGTAACAGCCAAGGATGAGTGTGTAAAAAGAAGTGGACCCAGGGGATTTCAGGTTATTAAGGAAGAAAAAACAGAAATCTTGTGAAGGAGATAGGCCACCAATCTTCATTTTGATTTCTAGCAAACATCTGGAGCAAACTGTCCCCTGGAAGATAAGAGTGGCTGTGCAGCACACACTAGAGATTTGTCATGAGCAAGCTGTGTCACATCCATCCAACCTTCTCCTTTGACCACATCAAGGGCTGTGTCTGTGAGGGAGAAGCAACAGACAAATTCGACCTGAATAAGGCTTTTGACACTATCTCACATGACATTCTCATTAGCAAGCTAGGCAAATACTCTCTTAATGAAACTGGTATGAGAGGGGTGAAAAACTGATTGGAAATCTATACTTACCAAGTACTTATCAATGGTTCATTATCCAAATGGAAGGGTGTATTGAGTGACATTCTGCAGGAGTCTGTCCTAAGTCTGCATTTATTCAATATTTTCATTAACAGGGATGATGGAATAGGAAGTATGTTTATTAAATTTGCAGAGGATATGGAGCAAGAAGGGACTACAGGCTCATTGAAAATTCAAAATGAACTTGTCTATCGAAGAGACATTCTGAAAATTAGCAGGAAGATGAATGGAATGAAGTTTGTTAGGGAGAAAATGCAAAGTAAATAATATTTTGGCAGGAACGACCAACTGCACCTATCTGAGCAGAATGGAAATTGGCTTGGCAATAATTTTATGGACAAAGACCTCGGGGTTATAGCAGATTAAAGGTGGCCATAAGCCAGTGATGTCATTTCTAGTTCAGGCAGGAGTGCTGTGAGAAAGCACATCAAGTAATTCATGTATCTGACTCAGCAACAAGAGAGGTTCTGTGAGGTTTTTGCTATATTAGAGCACAGTGCTCTGATAAAGATGTTGTTACAAAAGCAGCAGTAAGAGAGGTCACAATCTGCACTAACCCAACCAGTGGTGTGAGCAAAGAACTCTTTGTGTTACTGAAGAAGAACTTCAGCCCTTAAGAGGACCAAAAGCTGTTAGAGATAAGATATGGTCTGCTTTTCATGTCTGTGATGGCTGGAACCAGAACTAATGACTCTGAATTGTAGATGAGGAAAATTCCTGTCAGACACAAGGGAAATTTTAATGGTAAGGCCAGAAAAACTCTCAAATACGTTGTCTGGCAATGTTATTGAATCTTCAAAATAATGTTTATAGGTAAGTTGGACAATCAAGAGTTAAAAATATGTAACTATAGATGATTTGCTCAGTGTGATGAACCCTCAATATTAAGGTGACGACCCTTCTCTTCCACATCTATGATTTTATCAAGTGAAGTTATAGATGTTCCAAAGAGGTAGGGCTGAGCTAAAGGAAATGACAGTGTCTGGAAATGTAATTTGGGTGAGTTGAGTGCTCTCCTGTGCTGGAATTCAAAGAACTGGACTATGAAATTTTGAGAACAAATATCAAAACTTATAGCTCATGCATCTTTAGGATTGTGAGTCCCTATATATAAAGAAAGAGGGACTGAGGAAGGAAAATCTAGTACCTAGAGGCCAGACATTCTGATCTAGTTTGTAAAATGCTTAAGAATAACTTCGGAAGGGAAGAGAAAATGAAACACAGAAAACGTTTTACTGAAGGTTAGTTGTATCAAACTCAGACTTCTCAGTCAGTAAGACAGTTACTATTCCTTTAGGAAGAAATGTCTCCTCAGCTCAATACCTGGAAAATTAATAGTTAAACTGAGCAAGCTGGAGATGAAAGCAAATCATTTAATTAGCAAGGAACTGACTGAAGGGGATATGGCAATGGATTAGAGGAAGTTTTTAGTGAAGCTCTAGGAGAATAAGTCTTGGGACCACTTTTCACTAGGTGGTCTGGCTCTGAAAGTGTCTTTGCTGATGACACAGAGGTGTTACGAAGATATTGGAAAACAAAGAAAGAATTGTGGTAGTATGAAAAATGCTAGAAATGGAATGTGGTTTCCCAGCCAAGGTGCCTGTCATGCACATGGAGACTGATGAGAGAGCTGATTAGAGAGTTCATGAGCTGGACACAGCCAAGAGGAAAATGCTCAGGGATTTCAGAAGAAAAAAACATTCTTCAATGAGTCATTAATGTGTTGTGGACTGAATAAGAAGAGCAGCTGAAATAATAGATGGTATCTGTTAAGACATTCCCAACATTAAGGAGGAAGTATGAGTGCCATTGTGCAAGGCACTGACAAGAACTCAATCTGAAGTCTGGATTTAAGGAGTGGATAACACTGATTGGATCAGATAAAGGAGAATATATTTTATGAGAGGATATTCAATGTCTTACTCTTCATTTTGCAAATTTATATAAACCAAAACAGAATAGTAAAGGGAGTAAATTCAGTCAGAGAGGTACTCAGGCCAGTAGAATGGTGATGCAAATTCCAGGGAAAAAAGCGATTTTAGCTAAAGGACAATGCTAGCACAAGACCAATGAACCATGAACGATTTTATTTTAGCTGCTATTAGGAAGCTTTCACCTCTGTAACAACATGCTGATATTGGCAACTGTGTGGATCTGCTGTTGAATTTACTTAGAGTTTGATCTGTTTCTAAACAAGGATTCTAAATGGTGCTACACTATGGGATGGCAAATTCAACATTCTGATTGCACCTCCCAACTCTGTGCTCCCATGAACTTTTCCTTATGTGGCTAGAATAAGCAGAGGGGGAGAAATTTTGGGTTGTGTGGCTTTGGAAGAATGACGTGGTGATGCTTTGGTTAAGGGCAACACAAGTTTCATTGCTTTCAGTCTGTATGGAATTCCTCCCTGTCCTGACAGTCTCTCAAATCTGAATTCCCCAAGCACTGGAAGGAGATGACCTTGTCCATGTAACAGTGGGGTCTGGGCCTGGAGGTCTCAGGGCAGTTGGATTTGCCAAGAGAGGGAACCTCAAACATCACAGCCTTGCTTCCCTTCCTGTCCCAGGGTCAGACATTTGTCGTGAGCAGCCTTCTGCACAAGTAGCTATTCTCAAATTAGGGAGAATGGGATAATGTGTCACTTAAAAGCCAGATGGCAGTTGAAATGCCAATCAGAGCAAGTCCTGATTTCTGCTAATGTACTGTCATACGTTGCCATATGCACAAATACCAGTCTAGATTTCCTCCACAAACTGATCATGAGCTATTTCCTGTTAATTATTTAGAGTATGTAGCTGATTACCTAAGAACAGCCCTCACTGCTGCTCAATTAGACATCTCAGACTTTTAGATGCAAGAAGAATAAGCAACACAAGGCAAGCACCTAACATAATAACCAGCTTCTGTTCTACCTCTCTTATTAATATGTTTCCACATGTAAAGGCAAACATTTTTATTGCTTAGAGAGTACTTATTCCAGAGCAATAATGCCAAGCAAACAGACTTGTGGCACACACGTTCAGCAATGTCAAATAAGAAGGGATTTGATTGTGGTCAAAGCGAGGTGTTGGCCAGAAATCCAGGCGACATTTATTTTGGAAGCTTTCTAACAGCTGTCCCGCTGGGTCCACTTTATGATAAGTGTCTCTAATATGTGGCAATGCTGGTCAAACACCAGAAATAATCTGTTTGCTCTTTCCAAAAATTCCAGCCAGCTGGTCAGAGAATAAAGGAATTTCATAATGAGAAGATCCATAATTTCCCTCTGTCTTCTGTATGGAAACATTTTGGCTACATTTAATTATTTCTTATTTAGTACTATGGCATCAACACATATTTAGATTTTGAATATAAATTATGAACCTTTAATCTAACAATTACACAGATAATATTTTACCTATTGTGCTTAACACGGAGATGTTAAAAAAGAAAGTCTTCAGAGTGACAGAGAGTGAGTTTTCAAAGTATATCTGTAGTTAAGAAATATGGGAATCCTCAGTGTCTTGTGGGCTTTAGCAGCTCTGTAGTGCAGACATAGGAATAGCATAGACAGCATAGGAATATCCATAACAAGTTAAAATAAAAACCCACCCTGTCCAATAGTGTCTTCAGGAATGGCCAGGACTAGATGCTCAGGCAAGAAACAGGGCAGCTGTAAATTGGTATAAACCCTCTACATCAACATCAATCAGAGTAAACAGGCTGGGAACAGCAAATGAAATAAATGGAAAAAGTAGCATGAGAAGATCAAAACTAAAAGAAGTCAAAAAAAAAAAACAAAAAAACAAAAAAACCCAAGAAAAAGAAATGGAAAAGAAAAGGTAAAAAATTTTAAAAGCCAGGATTGGCCTGCACTCCTTAAATTACATCATGTTGAAACCACCCCCCCACCAAAATGTATGCCGTGTCCAGCATAGTTTTTTTCAAATTCTAGGAAAAAACCCCAACTCCTTATGATATTCTAGCAAGCACCCCAGAGGTCTATTAGCAGTCTCCCCAAATTCACTTCAAGGCAATGCTCCTGTAACTGAAATCAGCTGTCTCATTGCTTCTGTGCAAGCCAGCACCCTTGGATTCAATCAGAACACTATTTGCTCAGAAAGCTGGGAAAATAGGGTGATTGCTCCTGAAGCCTGTAACAAGGCTGTCACACCTCTCAGCCTCACAGAGCTCAAAGCCAGGAGCACAAAAGTGGCTCACCCCCTACACAGGTTCCAAATACACTTTACAAACCTCTGCTAAAT
The DNA here is from genome assembly GCA_013397915.1 of Daphoenositta chrysoptera. Lineage (NCBI taxonomy): Eukaryota > Metazoa > Chordata > Aves > Passeriformes > Daphoenositta > Daphoenositta chrysoptera. The sequence continues at coordinate 164,064 of VZRO01008265.1, read as the reverse complement.
CCTACGCTCAGCAAAGGCAGCCAGGTTTGTCCTGATGCAGTGGAAACTGTATTTGCCAGAGTAGCTCATCATTGCTGCATCATCCTTAAGTTACTGCCCTGGTTCTACCCTGCCCTCTCTGCTTTTCCAGTGTTATCTTTAAATCACAGATATCAGAACCAAACCTTGCCCTTAGTGTTGGCCTGACCAGCACCAGAGGCAGAGGTAAAACCAGCCCTTTGCTCCTAGCTCTCTCTCCCTGTGCACAGAGCCTTGGCTCCTCTTAGACTTTTTTGCCTCTGCAGCAGAATCATCCAGAGTTTTCCCCTGTCAAGGGATTTTTAAACCCTGTCCATCATGAGATTTGGATTTATGACAGAGTTCAATGCCAGTTGGCTTCAATGGTCATTGAATTGCACTCTGGAGGATTTCTGAGATACAAACAGCAGAATGAATTGGAGTACTGCATCTCTAGAGATTGGCTCTAAGACAGTCTTATGTCTTCCCTTGGCTGCAAAGCTGCACAATTGATGACTAATTTGCACTACTGTGGGAGAACTGTATTCCAGTAATCAGGCTTTCAGCTTTAAAAGCCAGGCTTTCACCTTGGCTTCAGAAGAGAAAAAAAATTAAATAGTGAAATGTTTCCATTCAAATCATCAGTACCTACATACAAAAGACAGAACTCTGATTTACACGAAAATTGTATTTCACTCTCAGGAGAGGGAAAAGGAAAAAGCCTGATCTGGAACCTGCTGAGTTTCCCCAGCCAACAGAGCAGAAATAGAAGATGTAAGCACAGAGACTTTGCAACTCTGCAAGCGCCTTGTGAGTTGTTATTGAAGGAAAGGATTTGGTGAGAAAACTGGAATCTGCTCATTATGAGCTAAGTAAAAGCTTCTTCACTTGCAGCCAACTGCAGTTTAATTTAAACTGCATTCACGCTGACAAAAGCACAGTGGCTAAATTGCTTGCACTAATCACACCCTGCCCGTGCACTTCGCTTACAGATGGTCATTAATATAATGATGACCTGAGACAGACAGGCTGCAGTGTGTGCAACTCTCCTATTTAGTTCAGCCAGGATGAATTGTCCAGCTGTAACTCAGCACTGAATAAGTGGGGCGTTTAAAGAGAACAGTAATGTGAGCTGCACTCTGGGAGAAGACAACAGGCAGCTCGAGATGACTCTGCTAAACAGGGTGTTTGCTACTTGTATGTCTTCAGCAGGGCATATCCTGAAGCTTGGCGTCATGTATACAAATATGAGACAAAGAAAAACAGAACTCATCCATTTTGTCCTCAGGATGATATTTTCCCAAGTTATTTGACACTTTGGATTAGCTTTCTGGGAGGGACAGGTGTGGTTACAGAATCACCATGCCTGGTGACAAATCCTGTCACACTTTCTCGTAGGTGGGAATGAAGAACAGAGCCTCATTCAAAACTTGAGTCTTCAAAAGCTCCTCTGCCCCTTTTAGAAGGAAGGAGAGATTTTCCCATTCTCCTGCCCTGATATGTCACTGGAAAATTGCTCTCACAGGCTGCTTTGGCTGTGATCCTGCCACTCATTTGCCTCGTACTGTTGGATATTTGTTGAATTTTACTGGTGGAGTGAACCCTCCATTCTAATTTCAAGACTTCAAACCAAAGGAAACTACCCACAAAGCCAACAAAAGTGTGCTTTCATAAGCCCCGTTCCTACACCCTGAATTTTCTGACTGTTATTATATTCACAGTAGAAACCTGAGTGAAAGAATTGGACTAACCGGATACTGATTCCAAAGCAAGCAGGAACAGCTGGCACCTGAACTGAAGACAGCTCAGAAACATCCCGGGTCTCTTTAAACTCTTTGTGTGCTCTGCCTCCCTGCAGACTAGGAGGTTTAAAGTGGTTATTAATGTGGCACTACACCAGAAAATGAGCAAAGGTGGCTCTTCTAAGCTAGACTAAAGCTCCACCAACCCCAGTAGGCCCAGAGAACAGAAAAACACAGGGACACTGGTTAATAATTCCCCTAGTAATGCCTCCTAATCTACAGCCCCTGCATCCCAGAGTCCTTCCAAGCCAGAGATCATTCCTGTGCATCCAGTGACTCACAAGTGTTATGTCTTCTGTCCAGTCTGCCTTGAAATTTTAGCTTCCATGATGTCCTGTGGTAAGAGCTGCTTCCTATAAATTACATATTTTGTGAACAACTGCCTCTTTTAGTTTGTATTCTGAACTTCCCAACTACTGGCTTTGCACCAGACTTGCTGGTTCTTATTTTGGAACTTTTATTGTCCCTGCTTTATAAACCTTGCCTGGATGTACAGGTAGGCTGGTCACACAATTTTATGATTTGTATAACACAGAAAGCAATCTATTCTCTATTTTGTATTTGTTGGCATGCAACTGAATTGCAAGCATAATGAAAAAGCTGGCCTTTCAACAGCTTTCAAGAGTTCAACCTGTCTTGTTTGTGTTAACTATCTTATCACATATATAATGATACTTTACATATATATATGTATATATAGTCATATATAATCATAGCAATAGTTTCTCTTTTTGTCCAGTCAGAGAAGCCAGAGACAGATATATAATTGAATCCTGCTCTCCAAAAGGAGAAGATGAATGTTTTGCTAAAGTTTTGTGATGGCATTTCCAATGACCAGCAAAATATGTGGCTAAAACTCACACAAAAAATTTTTTAATCTGGAAATTTAAAATTTTGCATCCAATTCTTCATTTCTTATTTGAAAAACCAAAACCCCAGAAAATTTCAAAGCACAAAACCCCTGTCTTTGTCCCCCTTCCTCTGCCTGCAGGATGTTGGGAGGCAGGGCAATACCTGGCATGCACTTGTGCAATAGGTGTCTGAGAAAAGGAAACTCTGGTGGCTTATCTCATCAGAATATGACAGCCCAGCCACTTTCTGTGTTCTCTCACTCCAATACCATGTCAGTTCTACTTAGGCTTCCCTTATCAGCTGACATCTGCAATGCCCTTTGTGTGGTGACACATCATTGGAAAGATGGAAAGCCTTGAGTGGATGTCATTGCCTCTCTCATTAGCCATCACACTCTCATCGGGAGCAGTAAGCATGTGTTCTGTCTGCTCACTGGTGTCACTAGCCCTTTATTTAACAGCAATTCTTGCTGCTTTAAAAGTAATTCCCATGAGGGCTGATAAGGAATCTCGAGTTGCATAACGTGTTGCTGTTTGCTGCCTGTGCAGACGCTGATTGGATCAGCTGGGCTCACCATACTTTCAAGACACTCACACACACACAGACAACCTGTTAAAGCACTCACATGCCACGACAGTGAGCCTGGTTCCCAGCTGCAGATTAGACATCAATTGTGCCTTTCAAACAGCAAGTGAAATGCCATGCAGAATTCCTGGAGGTGATGCATTCCACAGATTAAAGTGGGTCGAGTCCTAATATTGGTTCCCAGCTATCAATTCCCAGCAGCAACCAGCCAGGTGCTGGATGATGTGGGAAAAGCACTGCCTTTAGTCTGAGATAAGGATCACAACTGGTCTAATACTGAGATAATGGTTTGAGACATTTTTTTTTTGAGTTTAATTTGCTTTAAGCCCCTGCTTGCTGGTCATATTATTTATACATACTCAGATACCTCTAGGATGAGTGTGGGACTATTTGTTAATCCCAAAAGTTTTGTGCATTTTAGCACGAATTATTGTTTATTTAGAAAATATCTGCTGAAGTGTGTTATGCCTTATTTATCAGAGGAATTAATCCAAAGAAAAAGGACTGTGTTATTAAAGAAGGTTATTTGTAAATAGTATAACAATTCACCAGAAATGGAGATACAGTATTTCCACCTTAGTGTTTCAATTTAGATGTGACCTGAGCATGTGCAGGTGCAAACCTTTCCATCTAACTGAGGTTTTTTATGAGTTAAAAATCAGGTTTAAACTGATTGTAGATTTAGTGGAGACAGAAAGGCAAACAAATGTCTTTGGATTATTTAATGCTACTGCAAAATGAGAGAGTCAAATCTCAGTGTTTCACTAGAAAACTTGCAATTCACCAAATTGAGCTGGACCAAATCCCCTGCAGCTACACGCCACAGGGGCTCTGCTAGAATCCATAGAAATACATCCAAAATGCGTCCATTCCAACCCAGATTTGAACTATAAGCCTTAAATCTAGTTTAAGAATTTAAATGCCTCACAGCATGGGGTGTTTTTAGGTTTTTAGGTTTTCACTGCCACAGTACTTGTATTGGTTGCTCATTGCACAGAAAAGCTACTGCAGAAACCCAGAAAATAGTTGAATAACTTATTGAGCCCCAGGTACAGTAGCTGTAGGGCACTGCACAGAAACTGTTCTGCAACCCACAGTAAAGCTGCTGTCAGGAAAATGGAAATTCTTCTTGCTACTGCAATCTTAGACATCACTTGTAATAGGGGGAAGAGAACAATTTTCAGAGACAAGCCTGATCTTTGAAATGGTAGGATCTTTTCCAGCTTCCCTTTGGAATACAGGGGGCCATCAGATGCCCAGATAACACCATTTCCCTGGAAGTGTCTGATAAAGGTTGGTGTGTCTACAACCCCGGGGCAGAGCACTCCTTTCAGACACCTCTGCTGGTTTCAAGTCACTCTCCATGCTGCATTTTCTTTTCTGTGCACTCAGAAACCCGTTTATAGCTCTTATGTGATGTCCAGTGAAAAGTAACAACTCTGGGTCAGTTCCTCAGGTGGCACAAATCAATGTGCTGCACTGACTTCAGTATTGCCATCAACTGTGGCTGAAGGTCTGGCTCTGCTGACATTCAATTCGTGCATTGGAACACGAATATGTGCACAAACACTGAGAGCCTTTAAATGTTTTTATTCAGGGGGAAAAGTACTCACTTTACCAGACACTAACAGCCCTCCAGCTTTCAGCTCTCTCTAAATAACTCAGACAAGGAAATCAATCAACACACTTTTTTTTCCCAAGCTTACAACAAAGTGCAGTAGATTTACTCTAAGTACTAGATTTTTTTCTCCTGGTATATGTGTGTATCTGAGGCAAAACATAAATAACATAAAAGTTCCAGTTAATATACCTCTGAGCAGGAATATGTTTTTTCTTTTATTTATGCTTTTCATGGCTATGTTCAGGCAGTGACATTATTCATCTCTTTATTCTCAGTTCAGCAGATCTGTCTGCAGGTGACACACGGAGCAAGTGTGTAATCTGGAGTGCATGATAGGAAAGCCAGGTGAATAAAACAACACCCACTTGCAGGATAGTAGAAGATTTTAATCCTGAATTTCTCACGCTATCCTCCAGCTCCCTGCCTGCAGTGTTGGCAGTGTCTGGTCTGGGGGCAATCACCCATCACACACCAAGCTCACCGAGGTTTGATAAAGCCAGATTTCAGGCAGATCAGGGCATTAGGGCAGTGAGATCTGGGGCCCTGCCACTGATCCCAGGAATGGGCACAGGGCAAGAGCCAGGGGAGCCATTTTTCATCTAAAAGGAGAGGCTGCAGCACAGCAATCCAGAGAGCCAGTGCTTGGCATCCATCCTGTTCCCTGTCATCCAAACCTGCTTTGTGCCTTTGCTTCGGAGGACAACATAATGAGGCACCCAAATCCAGGCTTTGTGGAAAAGAGTCTGAAATTGGGAAAGGAGGCACCTTTGTGCCCTTTTCCCCAGTGCCAGCCATCCATGGAAACACTGACAGGCACTGCAGTTTGCTGAAGTGTCAAACCCTCCTGGGCTGGGCAGGTTTCCTCTTTTCTCAGCCTTTCTGTGAAAAACAAGCAGCAAGGCTCATGGCTCATTTTTTTCCTAGCTGAATGCCATCCTTAGTCTCTAGTCCTGACCCAAAAATCTCAGTTTTTGTAGCCCTGTGATCTTGGGTTTCCTGGCTGCACCATAGAAGAAAAGGACACCAAGCAGCAGGACACTGCTGTGTCTGAAGAGCATGGATGATGAAGTCTTTGCTGCCTGAGAAGCAAATTTATTAGGAAGATAAAGAGGGGCCATGATAGATTAAATGTTGCTGAGAGATGAAGTAGATATCCTTAAGGGTCCGGGCAATTTCTTCATCCCAGGAAATGGAGGACCTGTAATATTCCCGAGTCCATGCTTTCCTTGAGGGGAATAGACACGCTAAAGAAAAAGCCCTCACTGCAGTAGAGAAGATAATAAGGCAATTAAAGCTCTCAGTACTATTAAAAAGTTGACAAAGCACCAGGATTAGATGAAATACATCACTGAAATCAGTGTGGAAAGAGCAAATAAAATCGAAAAGCCTTTGGAGAAGAATTTTGATTGCTTACTAATGGCAAGGCTAGTACCAGAGGATAAGGTAATTTCCCTGTGTAAGGAAGGACAAGGTTAAAAATGGGCACATTTCACCTGAATTTCAGGAAATTAGTCAATAATGTATCTCAAGATGAATTGATTTGAAAGGTCAAGCAGGATGGTGACATTGCTGCAAGTGGGAAAATTAGCAAAACTGGTCAGGAATTACCCTTTGTCTGGCAGCCAAAGGTTCTAATAAGGTGGTGGGAAGCCTTAAGAGAAAGCAATTTATATTATCAAAATTCATAAATAGGCCATCCTCTCTGGCTACATTCTTTATGTTCCAAATACTCTGTAAAAGCCTGAAAGGTTATCTGCATTCATCAGGGTACCCTCACCAAGTTTGCAAAGGACACAGAGCTGGGAGCAGTGTTTGATACACCAGAGGCTCATGCTGGGAAGGTTCAGGGCAATTTTATAATTGCATATAAATATCTGATGGGAGGACAGAGCCAGGCCCTTTTCAGAGCTGTCCAGTGACAGGAGCAGAGGGCACAAGCTGAAATTCAGGAGATGCCATCTGAGCATCAGGAAAAGAATTTTTACTGTGATGGTGAGCAGTGGGACAGGTTGCCCAAAAACTTTGTGTGGTCTCCCACCTCAGACTTACTCAAAATCCATCTGGACACCACCCTGGACAGTCTGTCCTAGGGGACCCTGCCTGAGCAGGGTGGTTGGACCAGAAGACTTCCAGAGGTGCCTTACACCTGTAACCTGTCTGTGATCCTGTGATCTGTGTTTTCTCTTCTTTTTCTGGCTGTTTTACATTATCTGAGCACCCAACCATACCAGAAAGCAGCCTGTTTGAGATCAGATGAAGGAGATAAGGTTTATTATCAGTTATGGCTCTGTCTCCAGGAGTTCCTCAGTGACAGAAAAAATCCAGGATCCTCAGTCCCACCCAGTGATTCAGCATTGTCCCATTTTGGTGTACTCTAATTACAATAGAAATAAAAAACTAGGTTGTCACCCACCTCAATACACTCTGGCAGTAAGTTTCTCCTTGGGCTTTGTGCTCACTAGGAGAAGAAAAACCACAAAGGGACTTCCAGACAGGCTTTTTTCTTTTACCCTCAAATGCAGGAATATCTAATGGAGTGCTTCCTGCTGTTGAAGTTGTTTGATATTCTGATAATCTGATCTAATACAAAACCACCGGGTCAGCTAAAAGAATTGATTTGTAATGTGTGAAAGAGTCACAAACATATTTGTCTAAATAACTAAATTTGTTCTTGTCTCAAATCTTAGCTAAAAAAAAGGCACAGATTTTATAAGAAAACATAGACTTTCCAGGATAATAAGTGCTGAAAACTAATTAACAATTCCATTAGGAAAAAGTTGGTTTCCAAGTGAAAAGTTGTTATTTCAGTTTCCCAAACTGTGAAGAAAAAAAAATCATGACTGGAAAACAAAATGCAGGGTATTTAGAGATCTTGGCAAATGGATGTTACAGGATTGTTTCCATATTTAGACCCATCTTTTCATATTGTGAATAGTGCTGGAAACAAGGTGTATGATTATTTCTTGCAAATGCTATTTTCTGGAGAAAGAGCAATGTGGGGATATAATTAAAAGTTGTGGAGCAAAGTTTCTAAAAGAAAATTCAGATAATCATAAAAATCCCTGATGACAAGGACTAAATGGGTTCTGTGGAATACCAACGAAAAAAGAAACATTTTAGGACCGAATATATTATATGTTAAAAATTAAATTCTATTCTACATGGGAACCTTTTTCCACTGACAAAGGAATGAATTTGATGGCTCAATGAGATTTTCCATCTCTAATGTTTATGATTCAGCATATTAAATATGACCTAATTTCTATGATATACGATGCATACAGGAGGCATGTGAGATCCTGGAAGAGAAAAAAATCAATTGATTGGTGGGGATAGACTACTTAAAGGCCAGTGAAATGTAATCAGAGAATCATCAAGGTGTCATAGAGAGAAATGGGACTTCCTGAGTTTTGACAGCCACCTTTGCCACATTACCACACACTGTCTTTCCCTGTTCATCGGTGCAATGATGAATAAGTTCTCTGTGTGCATCACCAAACCGAAGTCTTCCACTTCCAGAAAGTTTGGGTAAATTATGTGCATGGCTGCAGAGGTGCAGATGGGTCTGCAGACTGGAAAGCAGGTGCCCATCACCTTCCCTTTTTAATTTATTCCTCTAATCAGACAGCAGCTCTGAACACGCTTATGAAAAGCACTGGAGGCAGCAACAAGAGAACCTGAAAAAGGTGCTCATCTCAAAATGGGCCATCACAGCAACCATGAAAAGAGGGAGCAGAGAACCCAGAAGACAACTGGACTGAAGAGTCCATGCCCCCGGTTCCCCAAATTAAACAGACTTGGTGTGGGAGTGGTCCGAGGGGATGTGTGGTACTGCAGACTGCAGGAGCTCTCGGGACCCTCGTACCACGAACCAATCTGATTTCACAAGAGCTGTTTATTGTTTACATGACACTGTTTTTATACATTTCTGCAGCTGTAGCTCACACGATCACAGATCCGATTGGATTTCTGTGCTGTCCATGCTCTGCATGCACCTTTCAGAGAACCTGACTGGTTCCAGTCCAGGATGGCACCATCCTTCTTTTTATCTCCTTTCTTGCCGTTTTGTTATCCCGTCTTCCAGCAGCTTCTTTCCCAATTTAGAACAGTTTCCATTTCTGTAGCTTCGACGAATTCTTGAGGTCTCTGATAAGGCAGCTGAGCATAACTTGGCTGGGGCATCCTGACAGAATTTGAGTGCCTTACAACAGAAGACCTTGTGAGATAATCCCTTGGCCCCACAGCCCAGGGGATGGGCTGGAGGAGCTGCCATCCCGCTGCTGAAGGGTAATTCTGCTCTTGCTGTCTGGCTGATGAAGCTCACGCATGATGGTGAGAGAACAGTGAACTGGCCCCCTTGCTCTAGGACACAATCAATACTGAATTAGCCTTTAATTACAAGTCTTTTAATTATTCAGTGTTGACTTATGGTATGAAGCAGCAGCTGTAAATCTTTCTAAAGCAAAAGCCTTGATTCCTGGTATTCTCTCATTATCTCCTATACTATCCCTGTACAGGAAAATATAAGAACTGTATTGACATAATTTCATAATTTTTACAAGAGTAATCTAGGATCCATGCTGCTGCTCAGCAAGGGCCATAATAAATTTTAAAGCCTCTGGCTGCTCTTAGGTGGCATTACCAAGCAGAAAGTGATTTGCCTGAAGTTTGATAGATCTTAATCGATTTCACTGTAGTAGAGAATAATTTTTATCTCCAGTTCATGAAAAAGTCTGCACCAAATTGCTCTGAAAGTAGGTATAGAGATATATAGAAATAGAAAATAGAAATAGAAATACAATGTTGGTTTCAACATAATACAATCCTGAGCATAAATCTATTACTATCTAAAGTAGATTTGAAAATCCTTCTTTTCTAAAAAAGGTGAGGTTTGGTTTTCATTGGTAATGCACTCAGAGATATGTTTATGATAGAAACATCTATAATATATCAAATATCTGTATCTACTTAAATATCTACAGAGAGAGAAAGGTCTGTTTTACCCTGCCTATTTAATCTTTGTAAAAGTAGTACAGACTTTTACCCTTATTTCTTACATTGCAATAAAAGATAAAGCAATTGAGAAAGTGAACCTTGCGACACTTGTGATAAAATTTAAAAATGTACTTTGAAAGGGTTTTCTCCAAGTCATAAATGACACGAATTTCAGAGAGAGGTGGTCTTCTGTGTGCAAATAATTTCTTGAATCAATATTTCTGCACTGAAACTGCTGCAGCTGCCTTGGGATGCCACAAACAGGGAAGGGGATGCATCCTCTCCCTCTTACAGACTCACAGCCCAGGCTGGCACACACATCCCACTGAATGATGAGACACATTTTACTGGTTTGGAGACCTAGCTGAGATCAGGCACTAGATGTGATATAAAAATTTTCCTCAAGTATTCTGTTGTGTCTGGGGTGTTGAGACACCAGCCTGTGCTTTCCTGTGGCACTGGGTGAAAGGAGGTCCCATAGTTTCTGCTTCTGTTTCTATCAGAACACCTGCCCCATTCCTTTCTGTTGCTTCTGCATTTGCTCAGAACAGGAAAGTAGATACACAAACCAAAAAACTTGAGGAAAAAATGCCCATTTTCTGAGACTAAGAAGTTGAACATTGGGTTTGGCTACAGAAGCTGTGGCTTCTCCAAAGCTCACCTGACTACCTGCCAAACCCGACCATCCATCCTTGAGATAATGAATGTGCAAAAGACAAAGTAGCTGAGCTGCAAAATTCAGCAGTTGTATCCTTATCAATGGGTCTAGTTTTACAATTCACTGGCATTTATCAGGATGATTGCTCTTCTCTGCTCATAATTGTAGTCTATTATTTCTCACATTCTATAAATACCATAAAGAAAGAAGTTTCTTGAAAAAAAGCATCAGTAAATAAATCCCTCTGCCAAAAGTTTATAAATTGTGTGTTACTGTGCATATCCCAGCAGCAGCAGTTCAAGAATTAATGACTTAGCCTTTCTTAATCACTTTTTTAATTACAAAAACCAGACAGAGCTTATTATCAACAAATTACTTGGTATAACGTTATTGTTCCTTCTCAAATCAAGATCATGTTGGATGTGTTAAAAATGCATAAATAACGCCAGTGCCAAACATTTGCATAGCTTGAATTCATTCAACACATGAGTTTTATGGCTGTTCTCAGGGCAGTAATTTTTAGGTTATTTTTCCATCTTGTCCTGTATTATCTTTTGTGCTCCAACATGGAGCTTCATTCCAGTGAAGGCAAGGGCATAAAGTGGTAATCCATTGGTACATTCTTTGCTGTGTCTCATTAAAACAGACAAGAAATAATTACTTCATACTTGTTCTCATTAACAGCTAAAATTGTCTTCCACTTTCTTATATTAGCAATAATTTACGTTTAGTACTAAACCCATTAACTGGTGTCAGGTCCTCGGGTCAGAACCCTCATTTTCCAACTTCCCAACTCTTTTCCCCCATCTCAGGAGGACAGTCCCTACTTCCACTCAGCAAGGGGTGCTGGCAGCATCACCACTATGAGATCTGCTCATACAGGCTACATGGCATCAGTAACAAGGGGAAAATGAATTATCATCATCTCTGCCTCCCAAATTAATCCATATTTGCTGTCCTGTTAGACTTTGCTTTGTTAATACCATAAGGGTGATATATGGTCAGCAACTAAAATCCCAGGGAACTGAGACCAACTTTTCTACATCCTTAAAAACATTGAGTTCTAGAGAAAGACAATGTCAGTATCATATGGCCCTGAAATGAATTTTCAGAGGAAATGAATACTTGCATGGAATGAGAAGATTAAACATTTAACCTAGACTGTACATCTCATGCCTCTCCCACAGATTTTGCTGAATTGCAGTGGCACAGCTAAAGCTAAAACACACAAACCTCAGACTGTGCAGGTGAAGGAAGGACACAGAGCAATAGACTGGAAAACTCTGAGATAAAATAAAGTGATGGCAGGGACTTTCAACAGCAACGAGGATTTTTGAAAGGCATACTTCAATGGATGAGACTGATAGTTTTATGAAACTGCAAGAAATCTCTTTGAAGAGGAAAAAGACTGTAATAGTTTTGTACTTAAGGCGACAACAAGGAATTCCTGGCAAACTTTCAATTTATCCTGCTATTTTTTTTTTAATGGAACTTGGCTGAGTTTCAGGCAGGATCAGAGAGGGCAAAGAAATCTTTGAGATATTAGGAGGAGTAAAATGCAAGTTTAACAGATATCTAAGCTCACTGGAATTCCTTGCCAGCAGACTCACATCTGTTTATCAGGATTGAGAAAGGAAGAACCATGGTGCTTGGTGCTGTTTGGTTTTTTTTTCTTTTTCCTGACAGCTTAAAATTATTCAGAAAGCTGCCATTTAAGAAGAAAAAGAAAGGGTTCCGAAAGGAAAATTTCAGATATTATCTTGATTTAAGCTGCACCAAGATAGCTTCAGGTTCAAGTGCTCATGAAGATTTATGGATACTATTATCCTTATTTTTCCTTTGCCACGACAAAACAGACAGAAGTGAGAGCTGCACAATAGCAACGCTCAGAGCTCCTTTTTGCTCCTGCATTCCCCTTTTTGGGTGTGAGGGCTCAGAGCACCACACTGCTTTTTTTTTGACCAGGATGAAATCCTTTCCCTTCCTCCCTTTCCCTCCCATGCCCCTCTCAAGCAAGCAGGAGGGATCCCTGTGACCATCTAAAATCTCTCCCTGGGGCTAATGGGTGAATTTTTAAGCCAACTCTCCTGTGAGTTTAGCACAAAACAACACAGGTAGAGAAGCGAGGAGTTGCCATGTACTGGGTATTTCTATAAGCAGATTGTGTGGAAGGAGAGTGTTTTAAGGGGAGTTTAGTGTCACTCTAGGACACAAAAAGAAGCACTCCAGACTCGAGTTCTCTGTCAGGTCACACCGAGGCCAGGAGAAGAGGCCTGGCTGTTTATTTCTTCCATATATATATATATATGTTTCTAGGAATCACCATGGATTGGAGGATGAGGTTACCACCTCTTCCATCCACACTGGGTAATGGAACAGTCCATCAAACTCTCTGCACCTCTGGAGAAAGAATGAAAACAATCAAGAACAGTTAACAAAACATGACCATGTTTACAGAAAGTGCATGAAAAACTTCATCAAAAGGTGAAAACATAGAAAGACTGCAAAAGTCAGGGCAACAGTTTGCTGAGCTGACAACATTCCAGGCTGTTCCCCACACTCTCCTGCCTGTGTCCAGTGCTTCCCCACCTGCCCCAGGAGCGGGCATGGCCTGGGGCACAGCGTGATCCCCTGTCCTTCTGCTGGCCCAGGGGCACTCGCTGTCCACACATGGCACTAAGCAGCTGCTCAGCATTTTCCAGGAACTTTTCCAAGCCTCTGAGCCTTTTCGTGTCTCTATTGTGCAATACACCCCATCTTTTAAACCACTGGGTATCTTCCCAGCCAGAGGCCATTTTTTGCATCTCTGCCTCTTTGCCTTGTGCTCTAAGGCTCTGAATCTGTTGTGGCTCTAACCAGCAGCCTCTGGCTCCTTTGTGATTTGGTTTTGCTCTGGAGACTTCTGGTTTAATCCTGATGCACAAATTTAGGCTCCTGTTCCCTGATCTTTTTCACTGCCCCAGCTGCACATGCTGCTTGGGAAGTGGATACAGCCAGCCCCTCTTGGAAATTCCTTTCTTTCTCCCAAGTATCTCTGAAACAGCCAGAGCAAAATGAGCGTTCACAGAAGGTCTTTGCACCCAAATTCTTGGTGATGACTGAAATGACCAGCGGGAGCTGCACAGCCTGGTGTCATTAGACAAGATAGCGTATTGTGATAAAATTTAAAAATGTATTTTGAAAGGGTTTTTCAAGGTAAAATTGCAAAGAACGAGACTTTCCCCAAACACTCCGTGATATATGCAAATACAAGAAATTAAAAGGTAATTAATTATTTTTAAACTTAAAAAAAATTTTTTTTTCTTGCATAGTGTCAGTATTTGTTATCTCCCTTTTTCATTTTGAATCACAGGCTTTGTCAATTTGCAGATAAGATTTAATGTTACATTTTGAATGTTTTGATGTGAAAAAAAAAAAAAGCTTTTGATTGTAATCTCTAGGGTCAAATAAGAAGAAAGAAAAAAGATCAAAATGCTGCCATTGTAAAAACTTGTCAGAGATTTAACTGTGGCATTCGGGCGTATCATTAAAATTTGCTTTACAACTGCTGCTACTGTATTTCCATGCAGTAGTATGAAGGAAGCTGAAAAAAAAATCTTTATTTTTTTCCTGAGAAAATTGGCTTCCACATAAACATATACCAAATTTTATTTTTCTCCTCATTATGTGTGATGTTTTGTCAGACAGTTGATGCAAACACACCAAAGCCTCGGGGGCTGTCCCCAGTTAATTGGAGCAATAGAGGCCAGATTAGAAGGGCTCAGTGCCCGCCTGGCACAGGGGATGGCAAAGCTGATTTGAGGTGTCCTATACGAGGCTCAGGACAGGTCATTGTGGTCCCATGGCAGGGTGATAATCTCGAGCTTTACAGACAAAAAATTTGCATCTGAATGCAGCTGACCACACTGGAAGATTTATTCTCCTTCGGATTTTCCTCAGGGACTTTCTGGTGGATGGTGCAGCAGCAGGGAGTCACCCATTGTGTCTGGGGGAGCTCCCACTGGGGTTTGGGTCACGGTCACCCCGGGTGGATTTCATGCACATGGGCTTTCCTCTATCTCGGGAGGGCTGCTGGGGTGGGGCTTGGCCCTTGCAGAGGTTTCCCAAATGTCTTTCTGGAGGAATGAAGGGTTTCCCAGAGGCTGGGCAGATGGGACATGTCCTGCCTTAGCGTGGGGAGGTCTCCACATGGTCCTCATGAGACTCTGATGAAGCCTCAGCCCCACTGGCAGCTGCAGGACAACAACAACCCACCCTTGTTTTGTCTTTTTTCAGCTTCCTCCCTCCGAGATCTGTGTGTTCAATTTTACATCCAGTTTTCTCTTCCCCATGGCAAAATGTGGTGGAATAGAGGTGAATGAGGGAAGACATGAACAAATAGGCAAGAGAAAAAAAATATGTTCCTCTTCTAGGATTGCACAAATTATTTTAAAGAAACAGGATTTCATGTTGTTGCTCAAAGAGCAAATGTAATTTCTTAATTCTTAGACTTTGTGTTATGGAAGTCCTGTCTTTCATTTTTCAGCCACGGCAAATTGCAGATAATACCAGAATATTCTTTGATGTTTCTGAGGTAAATTTCACATAAACGAATTTCTTGTTATACTCATAACTTAAATATCCCTCTACATTAATGATAGAGTCAGTCTCTGTTTATTGCTCTATAACTGGTACTGCAGCCTAAATAAATAAAATAATACAGAATAGTCAATTCTGCTGGCCCAGCATCATGTATCAATTTGCACTAATAAGTTAATTTCCATAATTGTTATTCAGAACTAACATAATTTGAAAGAAGAGAGGTCGTAATGGTCATGATGCCCTGAGAGGATTTTGCCTTGCTGAAGTCAACACTTTGAAGCCTCCAAAGGATTCTGGAGAAAATAATGCCCATAACCCAATCATTCAGTTAATGTTATTACTCATTTATTTGTTTCCCATCAGCGAGATACCCAGTGACCTCCAAAACAAGACTGTGCCTTTGACACACAGACACATCACGTTTGTTCTCTCTGTGCTCACCCTGAGACTTTAAAATCCAATGGTAAGTCTTCCAGTGGACCTTCAAAATTGCTGCATGCCTTTGTCTTTGGTGTCTATTCAAATAAGCTGGAGCACAGCAAAAGGGAGTGCTGTGTGTGCCTAGTAAAGCAAATAAACCTCCTTCAACTTGCTTTTGTCCCTCTTGCTGAGACCCCTTCAGTTTTGGTAACATTTGGTTAAAAGAGACTGAAGTGTGGTGCTGCTCAAACACAAGGCCCTGGTGAGCTAACTCAAGTAACACTGACATTTTTACTAAAAAAAGATGTATCTCACAGGGAATTGCTGGTGAAACTGCTATACATCAGATTAGGATGTCATATGCTACATTTTATTTTGTCACTTAAAATTAAATGCATTTGTAATATGTAGAATACTAAAATCAAATCAGGATTTAATCCATTTTAGAAACATGTTCTATTACGGGGAGAAATGTGCATGGCAAACCTGGAATGTTATAGAGCATTTGCAATAAATATCAATGACATTCGCTGGTCGTTTTATTTTTGCCTATATGTTATATATGAGACACTGACCTTTCTAAATATTCTGCACAGATAACCTGGTCCTTAATCCAATGGTGAAATATTATTGCAATTATTGTTTGCAGAACTATGGTAGATGTTGCAGAAGATGCTTTGGCTAAAATGGAATAAATAGATTAGCAGATTGGATCACTGCATTAGAGCTTACAGTGAAGTTTTCAGTGATGACAGGGGACTAAAGGCCTTTTTTGCTTACTGTTCAAGAAATAGAAAGAAGTGATCTGAAAAGGAAATTAAAATCAGTTTATTTAAAGGTCATTTCTTGTGGAAAGAAAGCTTAGAAAATTGTGAAATGGGCATTATTCACAGAACTTTCTAGTCTCCCATAAACAGAAAAATTTGCTTAGTGTAGACAGAAATTGACAGAACATTTCAATTAAATTGAATTTGAAATTTCAGTGTGAGTTAAAGCTTGACTCTACATTTTCCATCCACTTTCCTTTAACGTCTGATGCTCCAAAGTTACCAGAACAGGAAGGTTGAAAGTAAAACAAGTGCGAGCAACAACAGTCCTACAATATTTGTCTTGCTGGTGAGTTCGGAAATGTAAACAGAAAATACAGACTCTTGAAGTTAGGAGCATGTGGAGGAGAAACACGATGATCTCTTTAAACTAAATGAAAGCCTCAGAGATGTCCTTGAGGGACACATCTGCTCTTCTTGCTGCTTCTCACATACCAGGATGGAAAAATCCATGTCTCCACCCTGATTTACAGGAGGACCTTCCTTCATGCCATGGCAGCCAGACCAGAAAGATGCTCATGTCATCCCTGCATGGCCCAGGAGGTTGATGGGGAGGTGAACTGAGCAGTGACACTCAGACCTGCCCCCATCCTCAGGGGCTTTGCTTTGAAGCTCTTTCTCATTGCTTAAGTCAAGCAGGAAAGTCACATGAAGAGACCTGTGTGTATAACTGGGTAAAAGGCACCTTGAGCTCATTGTTTTTTCCAGCTTCCATCATCAGTAGGTGGTGGAACTACCACAGTTATAACCACCTATGGGTGGTTATATATTATGAAATTATATATATTTATTGTTTGTAATATATATATAATTATAATATAATTATAAAATGCATTACCTATGGTAACTGTTGCTGCCATGTGTGTCGGTCTTGGTGGGTGCAAGGGAACCCCTGTGCCAGTGCAAAAGAAAAGAAAAATGCAAATCCAGAGAAATTTGTGGAACCCCACAGAAACAACACCTAGAATATAACTTCTTGGTGTTACTGTTCACTTATTCCTGCTTTTCTACCTATTTCTGCTAAGTACTGTACTTTCCATTCTGCTGCTCTGGTGGCAGCTCTTTGGATGTTACAAAGTCATGCAAACTAAGTAAGAGCCATGGTGCATTTTGATTTTCAGAGAGATATCCAGCCACAGAGTGGCCAGTGAAGTGTGATTTCCCTGGAGCCAGACTCCATCTCGCATCCCCCAAAAGTTGCCTTACGAAAGAGAAGAGGCCCCATTCAGATCGTCCTAAAGCACATCTTCATCTTCATAAAGGTTCATACAAAAAGAATTTCCCATTTTATTTTCAGATACAGTAATCCAGCCTGGTTTGTGACTCCATTTGGACTTCAGCAGAAAAACTGAGAGAAGAGTTGGCAGGAAAACTTGATTTCTCCACAATTAATTCCTTTATTTTTCCAGCGAAGTAAGTACATTTCTTATAAAGAACTGTGGAAAAAAAAGGACAAGTGGTTAGCTTTTACTCAGGCCTTGACCTCTCCATTTCTGTAGGTACAATTTATAGCTTTCTAACAGGAGCTTCATTTATTAAAGCATGGGGCTGCTCTGGCTCAAGGACACCCTTTTTTGTGTTTCTTGCTTTCTTGTGGCAGCGCATTGCCTTCCTCCCAGCTCTCCTCAGCTTAGGTTTGGACAGGCAGACCACAGAAAAAAGGGAACTATGATGGGAAAAGCCCCCATCTTGACATTCAGAGCCTTTTTGTTGTTCAGACATGCCTGGTTCCAGCTTTGGTTCTGGGAGTTGCACATCTCTGAATTGATGGCAAAATGGACTCATTTGAAAAAAACAACTGAATATGGATGTTTTTTTTCCTATAGCAGTCTCTTCTCATTAAATATTTCTTTGCTTTCATCTACAACAAGCATAACGAGATAATTCTATTTACCATTCCTCACCAAGAAAAGTAATTAGAATGCAAGGTAATTTCCATAAAATGCATTATGACTTTAATATCAGTAAAAGCCACTTAAATATTAAATGCACAGAAAAAATATTAGCTAAATTATCATAGAATAATATGATCAGGTTACTTTAGGAGGAAAAAATGTGATAAATGTGTTTTAATAAACTGTGCAAAATTATATGTATCATATTCTTGCTTCCTGTCAATTTTATTTAGAGTTAAATGCCATTGTGATAATTAGTTGGGTTTTACTATGTTCATTAAAAGCTTTTCTAATGATCACATAAAGAAATAAGTAAAATTAATTCCTTTCTTTAGACTCGAAGAAATTCATCAAATGAATAAACAAAAAGCTTTCACCGAGGCACAGACACAATATCATAGAATCACAGAATCACAGAATCACGGGGTGGTTTGGGGTGGAAGAGCACCTTCCAAGGAGATAAGCATGGGGTGCAAACACCAAACTGGGTCAGTGAAGGTTTGGATTTTGGATCAGTGTTGGTGGTCTTGATGTACAGACAGAAGCCCTGCGTGTGAGGGGGAGAGTGCACCAAATTCAGTTGTCCCCATTCAAGAAAAAGTTCAAAGCTTTTCCTAGGAATGCAGTAAAGGTTTCCCAGAGAAAATGAGAGCAGATCTGACTAACATTTCTCGCTTTTTAATTTGTTTCTCAGGATGGGCATACTACATCTTTCAAATATTTTGTAAGCCCCATTTTCGGTTACTGAAAAACCCCTAGAGAGGCCTGTACAAGTGAAGTCTCCTTTCATGACTTGCTAGGACTAAAAACACATTCCCAAGGAACTTTCACATCCTGCTAGCATTAGAAAATTTATAAATGCTGAAGACAACTTCTGGCTGTGAGAAATTGCACTAGAAAAAGGAATATGTGAAGAATGATGAATGCTTCAAGATGAAAAACCCACGCAAATAAATTACTTCAAAATCAGAGCCATCAATTTTGATTTCCATATGCACAAAGATGGTGTTATAAGAAAATAATATTTTTGAAATAACTTGCTGCATTAACTCAGTGAATTAGTCCAAAGACTGCAGATGCTAATGCTGATGAGATCTCCTTGGCTGGGCTGAGTGAACCTGATTGGGAGTCCAGGCCATGTTAGAAGTAGTTTTTGCCTTTCAAACTGGGTCAGATATCTGGTGAATATTAAGGAAGAAAAGGTCTAAACACAAAGTGTTAATTTTGAAAACACAACCGTGAGACTAACCTGGATAATAACCAAACAACCGAGTTCTTGAACCCTGGCACTCACACTCTTCCATTCAAAATTCTGCCAAATCTGATGGAAGCACCACTTCCTTAACATGCCTGTTAAACCACAGTGCACTTCTGTTCTTCACAAAACACCTCTCTTGATAAAACTCTGGAGAACAGGCTTGTTTACAATAACCCTGTGAACAAATTCTCCTCAAGAAGATACCAAAGTTGAGGTGCAGTTAGGATTTGGAACTGAGATTAATAAGAATGGAGTTAATCATGTCACCTTAACTGAAAAGTAATAATAAAAATAATTGAGTTTAATACATAATTTAGATCATTGCATGTTAAGTTAATGCAGTCTGCTTAGGCTTTGAAAAAATTTATTTCACATAGAGTTAAGATTTCATTTGGTTTTATAATGGAATTCTCACCAATTGAATTTAATAACAGCAGTTTGTTAAATCAGATTTTGAATTGGTGCACAAATTTGAAGTTCATATGTTAATTTTTGACACAATTATATAGGATTTGTAGCCTACTCTTAAGGTGGTTGAATTTATTTTCATGAAACTTTATAATCATTTTTGTCTTATATTACAGAAATTAAATTAGTTTTCTCTGCTGTCCTGATGAGGGACAATTTGCCTTATGATTATTTTTTTTTATTTTACTTTTAAGAAAATGAATTCTTGCTTTTGTGAGTGGATTTATTTTTCAGCTATTGGACACACTTCTGTGACAAAATTTATGTTTATGTTTAAGGTTCTTCTCAGGAAAGAAGAGAAACTTCGTGCAGTTGCCTTTTCCCTTAGTGCCTCCCCTGACCCCTGTTCTTGCAGACAAGTGATTCTGTGCAGCACTGACAGTTTCAGCTCAATTTTCAGGAAAAAAAAAAGGTCAGATTCCTAACAGAGCCTCCTCTCAAAACCCAAACAGCTCCAGGTCATTCTAATTCAGTGCTGAGGGACTCCACTTGAAAAGAATTCTGTTTTCAATTGAAAATAATTATTGAGCTGTCTGGGTGCAATATCTTATGCCATACCGTGGTCAGATACTCTGTTCAAGAAACCCTTCAGAGCTCATGCTTAACTTGAAGCAGTGGAAGTTTTAAGCATGTTCATAAAGTTCTTGGGTAATTAGGGATTCAAGACCAGATATGGGCTTTGAGCAACAGCCTGGGCTCTGAAGAGCAGCATTTGTGATTCCAGATCTGATGTTTCATGGCCTTGCTCTAAGGATATACCCCTTTTATCTTGTATTCCTGTCTTTTGGAAAAGGCCAGTCTCCTCTACAGCACCAGGGTAGCGTGGGGCTTAGCCAAGGAATGCTTCAAGATATATTTGAGACCCTTTAATTAGGTAATTAAGATATAGCTGCAAAAAAATATAGGGCATTAGCAGCATTACCAAGCACACACGGACCTTCCTTTCAAAGGAAGCTGTTCTAAGCTCTGCCACGTGATGGGAGACATGGAATGAGTGGCCTGGGAAGCTACAAGTGACACCTCCTACCCTGCCTGATGCTCCATGTTCTCTGACCATATTCTGGAAGAACCACTTGCTTTATTAATTACTAGGAACACTTTTCCCTATGACAGGAATGCAGAGTGTCCCAAAGCAGTCCTTTGCAGAAGAAATCCTGCCAGGGCACAAGTGTCTTTGTGTAGCTCTGGAAGTGCCTGTCCAGGGGCACTGCCTGCCTCTGGTCACCCCAGTCACCTGTCCCTTTTCCCACTCCTCATGCAATTTAGATATTCTGTGTCTCTCTCCCCCATCCCCAGTCCTCTCAATCTGTTTGGACACATCTTTGTGCTTCCTTCTGCTGCTGCAGCACTGCCACTCGAGTATAAACAGGAGCTCTACTCCACCCCTGCTGTTTCTTTTTTTTTTCTTATTTTCATTAATGCTGTAGCTTCCCAGGGAAGGGGGGTGGGAGAAACGAGCCACTAGGCCAGTAACTCCATCCCTGAACATCACAGTAATGTGCCTTAAACCACACTTTCTTGTGGTTTGTCCCAAGTCATTTGCCAGGACTCAAATGATGGAGCTCCTGCAACTTCCCTTGGGAGATGATGCCACAGGAAAACAGAAAGGATTCTATTGATATTCAACAGACCTTTTCCTTTTGTTAATTTAATACCATTACTCCGTATTCCACCATAACCATTTTCCCCCACTCCATTGCTCTTCCTTCTTCAAAACACTTCCAGACATTTATGTCCCCTTTTAATCATCTCTTAGTAAAGATTTTGCTTGTTTTTAGGGCTCTTCCCCCCTTGCATTCTGTTTCAATCCAGCCCCTCAGGGTCATACTCATCTTTTCATCCATAATTGAAAAGACAACCACTCTATACAGTAATGGGAGATTTTTTTCTTTTTCTCCTCAGCTCACGCAAGCTATACAGATCCTCACTCGTCACTTCAGGCTCTAAGACATATTGTACCACTGAATTTTAAGCAAATCTACCAAGAAAGATCAATGAGCTATTCTGCTTTAAAATCTAGGGCATAAATTGGCCATCCCTTTGTACATATTTTTACCTTTCCAGCTCTTCAGCAAAACGGACACCTATCCAGCATCAAAAAGTAAAAATGAGCAGCTAGATTCTTCTTTTATTTATATCAGGGCTTTCCCCACTAGAACAAAGGAAGCTATTTGCTGAGCAACAGCTCAAAGCAGAATTTTAGCACAGGGACTTTTCCAAAGGCATCTTTTCCCTTTTTCCCACAAAGCAGCATTATTCCAGAACAGAGATGCAGCAGAAGAACGTGCACTACTTACACTCCACTTGGAGGTTTGAAATGAAGCACTGTGGGCTGTAGTGCTGCTGAAGCACTGTGGGACACCCAGGAAAATTTTACCTGTGTGGCATTGTCCCACCAATACCCTAGGGAGGGGTTCAGGATGGGGTTCCCAGGGTAAAGCACCAGTGGATCCACCATTTGGTAGGAGAGAAGGCTGTCCCCAAAAGATTTTCTGAAAGAAGTGGGGTTTTGGGTGGGGAAACATCTGTTTTGTCAGGTGGTCTGTGATGCTGGCCACATTCAGCTATGGCTGGCTGCTTGCTAAGGGCGTTACTCTGCTTTAAGAAAAGGAATGAGCACCTAATTAGTTGTTTATAGAACAGTCACAGGTTTAGAAAGGAAAAGCATTGTGGCTTAACCTGAGATGGCAACTCAGCCCCATACAGCTTCTCCCTCAGTTCCCTGCAGTGGGATGGGGAGAGAAATGGAAGAGTAAAAGGATAAAACTTGTAGGCTGAGATAAGGGCAGTTTAACAAGTAAAGGAAAAGCTGCACATGCAAGGGAAGCAAAGCAAGGAATTCCTCACTCCCCATGGGCAGGCAGGTGTTCAGCCATTCCCAGGAAAGCTGGGCTCTGTTGTAACTAACAGTGACTGGGGAAGACAAATGCCATCATTCCAAATGTTCCCCTCCTTTCCTTCTCCTTGCCCCAGCTTTATCTGAAGAGCAGACACCATAAGATGTGGAGCATCCCTGTGGTCAGCGGGGGTCAGCTGTCCCAGCTGTGTCCCCTCCCAGCTCCTTGTGCACCCCCAGCCTGCTCCATGGTGGGTGCTGTGAGGGGCAGAAAAAACCTTGACTCCCTGAGTTATCAACTTTGTTTCCAGTGGAAGGAAGGAAGGAAGGAGGGAAGGAAGGAAGGAAGGAAGGAGCGAAAGAAGGAAGGAAGGAAGGAAGGAAGGA
>VZRO01008265.1:86933-140867 GCA_013397915.1 Daphoenositta chrysoptera | reverse complement strand
AAAGGAAGGAAGGGAGGGAGGGAGGGAGGAAGGAAGGAAGGAAGGAAGGAAGGAAGGAAGGAAGGAAGGAAGGAAGGAAGGAAGGAATAACACCGTCATAGGAAACACAGCCCGCACTGTTCTGTCTCCTGTGTGATGCAAAGTGCCAAACAAAACTGGCAGTAATCATCCCACATGTGTTAGCTGGGTGCTGCAGTGTCACTATGTTCTCACGAGTGAGCAGCTGGCTGCTGGCTACCTCTTAGGTAGCAGCAGAAAAAGCAGGTATTTTATTTGTGTCTGTGGGCAGAGAGAAGAAACTCATTAGAATGTGACAAGTTTCCGGGCTGAGTGATACGGCACATGTAATCTCATTATCTCTGCTGGGGAATGGCAGGAGTATGCATGTAAAACAAGATTTTATGTGTATAGCTCAGTCAGTGAGGACTAATGGGTTGATAATGGGCTGTTTGTTGCTGCTCAGATTTTGGCTTGCATCCACAGTGGGGTATGTTGGAGCAGATCCACTGG
Source organism: Daphoenositta chrysoptera (assembly GCA_013397915.1). Classification (NCBI taxonomy): domain Eukaryota; kingdom Metazoa; phylum Chordata; class Aves; order Passeriformes; genus Daphoenositta; species Daphoenositta chrysoptera. The sequence goes on along the minus strand of VZRO01008265.1, from coordinate 140,357 downwards.
AGCACACTGATTTATACTTATGCTAAATGTAAGCTGGCGAGTGTTTAGACTTATTTTCCATTCAGTGTGCAACTTATCACTCCATCATCTCTAAGTTTGTGCATGCACATATTACAAATATAGTCACATGGCCTCGTGATTGTTTGCATTGCTCTGCAAAAATGAATGGAAAGGTGTAGTGGGCTGACCCTGGCTGGATGCCAGGCACCCACCAAAGCCTATCACTCCCTCTGTAGCTGGAGAGTGGAGAGAAAATAAAACAAAGGGTTCATGAGTTGTGATAAGGAGAGGGAGACATCACCCACCAATTACTGTCATGGGCAGAACAGACTCGAATTAGAGATATTAATTGAATTTATTAGTAACAAAATCAGAGCAGGATAATGAGAAGTAAAATTAAGACCTTAAAAACGACTTCTGCCCACCCCCACCTCCTTCCCAGCTCTACCTCCTCCCACCACAAGGAATGGGAGTTATGGTCAATTTATCACATGGTCAGTTCATCACACGTTTTTTCTGAGCCTGGTCAGGGAGAGCAGTCACAGATCACAGATTATTCTGAGTGCATTGGCTCTACTGGACATGGAGGAAGCTTCCAGCAGCTTCTCACAGAAGCTTCTTCCACAGCTTCTCACCCCTGTAGTTTCCACAGCCCCATGGCCACATAAACCCAGTACAAAAGGTCCACACATTCAGGGGAAAAAATGAGATTGTGGGGAGGAGTAAGAGTGTGACAGCTAAGGAAAAAGGAAGCTGATTCTGTGTGAGAGAGAAGTAAAAGCTCCGTGTTTCACAGGAGATGCTGAGAATTCCTGTACGGCATCTCAGACTCAGGAGGCCCTGCTTTAAGGAGAAGAAGATTTAAGAGCACCAGAAGAAAAATAAGGCAGGAATATGAGCTAGATTGTCTTTTATCCACATCGCTGTATTTCTTGCCGTGCCAAAAGAGTGATTTGTTTCTGTAATTACATGTCCCTTCAAGGACTTCATAAACACAAAATATCCATGTGGGAAGTCTGAAGAAAAGACAGAATAAACTACTGGGTCCTTGTGGGATCCCACAGTCCTGAAGCTGGCTCATTTTCCAGGTGGGCAGCAGAATAAGAACCTTTGCTGAGGACATGTTGCAAGGTGTGCAGGCAGACAGTGCTGCAGGTTTCTGTGACCAGGGACAGAACAAGCACACACAGATCCAAGAGCTGCACCCTCTGCAGGTGAGCATCCAGCTGAGCTACCTTCCCATTTAGTCACTACCACAGATTCAGGATCCCACAGGCATTATGATTTCTCTGCTGTTTCTCTGTTTTGGCCAAGGAAGGGGAAGTTAGATCTCTGGCACAAACTACAGCTTTGAGCTGCAAACCAATACATGGAAATCAGAGCTCTTAATCACCTTAGGTGGTGCTGCTAAATATGACAGAGCAGCTACAGATGTGCATGCCAGAAAAATACAACCAGAACCATGAGAGGTTGGCTCATGAGTGGCAAGGAATAGCCTTAAAGGTGTGCAGAAACTTGGCTTTCATGGCCTCCATCTCAGCATGAGACATCTGCCAGTGCAAAACACAGTGAAATCTGCTCAGAGAGGTATTGCTCACCCTCGGGAGAAGAGTTGTGCCAGCTGGCAGGGAGAGCTGGAGCCTCCAAAAGCCCATTCCCACAAAAACACATCTTTCCCTGCTTTGTGGATGCCTCATCTGCACCATGTGTGTGAGAAGTCTCTCCCCCAGCAGTCATGGACCACTGAGAGCCCAGAGGAGGAGCAGATTCCCCCTGGAGAGGCAGAGAAAAGAGATGGGGAGAGCAAAGGACTGGCAGACCCTCTCAGCACCTTACAGTTTTTTCCCTGGTGTGCAGCACCTCAGGCTGGATAAGGAGTTGGGAGGAAAGTGAAACCCATCCTCCCGATTAATCTCTGAGCACTTCGTGCTGCTTTCAGGTATGTTTATTTTTCAGTTAAGGTGTTACAAATAGTGATATCAGCCAGCCTGATGGTACTGTTTTAGTCATCACAGACAAGCCCATCAAGGCACAGCAGAGAGGAGCTGAATCATCTCCAGACTCAGACACTCATAGATATTTCATGGTTTTCTTGCCCATCTGCCAAAACATGCCATTATAGGCTGGAAAATCTGCAGAGCTAATGTTGCTGTCATTCTGTTCTGCTGCTTTCTTTCCCTTCTGTACCTTTTATTTTGCTTTATAGTGTTACATGACATTGCATAATGCATTCACATTTTTTACAACAACAACAACAACAAAATCTTCCTTTGGATCAATAGCAAGTGTAGTATCCAATTGATATTCTTGGCAGCAGAGCAAATAAGCCAGTGCCTGCAGTCAGGCTGTCTCAACAGGCTCAGCAGCGAGCTTCTTACCTGCTCCTTACCAAATGTGTGGGCACTGATTTCAGCAGACGTTCCCTGAAGACTGAGGTGCAGTCAAAAAAGCAGGATGTACTTGGGAATGAAGTCTTTCACTTAAGGACACCATTGTAAAAGCAGCAAATTATTATTGCTCCAGCAGAGTTGGTGGAAAGCAGGTAAAGGAAGATGTGGAATGAGAGCTGTGTGCTCTCCAGTGCTTCCAGCCATCCATCTGAGGAAGTGCTGGTAAAACAGGAGCTGTGGCTGTGTTTTCCTGCAGGATGCAGCACGCTCCTTCTAGCTGCTCTGTTTGATTTCTCTGACAAAATTATTGGGGAAAAATCTGTGAAGAACCTCAATACTTGGAAATCTGACAGGATGTGGCACGAACCACACGTCAAACTACTCAGCAAGATCAGAATATTTGCAGCTGCACTTATGCCTAGACAAAATACCAAGTGCAGAAAATCCTGGAGGCATCTAGAAGTCTTTATACATCCTCACAAATGCTTACAAAGTTGTGAAAACTGGAAAATGGGTTTTATTCATGGGTTTCTGTTTTGGTGTGGGTTTTGAAATGTTGGGGTTTTTTATTGTTTCAGCTGATTTTCCTCAAAATGCAATACAAGATTAATAATCTAACTTAGGCAGGTTTCTATTTTAGGCTCGCTTTTTATTTTCAACCACCTTAAGGTACATTTTCTGGCATCTGCAGGGTCTTTCTCTGTGTGGAAAGATATACATACAAGAGTTCACACAACTCATACAAAAATAGGATCTATTTAGGTATCAAGTTTGGTTGAAATTGATCACTGGCTCCAAAGTAATTGTAAACAGCCTGGCAGACACAAAATGTCTGTATAAAACCTGTTTTCTTGAGGCATTCTCAATAATTACGATGAGAGAATGGAGGAAACATGGAAGAAGAAGAGCTCAGGAATTGGACACAATATTAATATCTAATTAGGCTGAGGAAGGAGATGATCATCCTAAAGGAAGCCTGAAAACCTGAAATTAAGAGAGATTTTGTACATGCTAAATTTGGTCCTCTTCAACCTGCTCTGTTCAGGTCCTCAGAGGTCTTCATGACCCAGACATGTCATTCTTGGTAAGGAATTCTTCACCCTCCAGAGGGGGAAGAGCAGGGAAACCTTTCTCTGCCTCATTACCTTCCTATACATAAACCAGCCATTCCAAGAACTGAACTTGTGACTCAAACCTGGACCCCACACTGTGAGATCATCATGTTTGTCAAGTATGTGAAGCTGATTGAGATTTTTGTTAAACTAAAAAGCAAACAAACAGAAATAAATAAAAAAAAAAAGACACATGCCCTATGAATATGGAGGTTTTGCTCAAAACAAAATGAACTTGCAGTTGTTAGCCATCAACTGCTGTTCTTTTAGGTAGTTACAAGAAATATTAGGGTTTCCCAAGCATCATGGGATTAATTTTTAGGCTTTGAAAGTAAGCCTAAAATAAGTTGAAAACATTTTCATAAAATGTTTCATTTTAGTTCTTGTGTCAACAAAACTATGTTTCACTTTCCATTCCTACCTTCTAAAATTTTTTCTTGCTGCCCACAGGAAAGCAGCAAATGCAGTAAAAAGGGTATATTTCAATGTCTTCTTAAGAAGGAGGCACACTTTGGTCTTGCTTTCTGAAAATTAAAACATCCAAGTCCAGTGAATTAGCTCAGCTCTTCGTGGGGTACCCTCTCAGTTTTGTACAAACCTCCACTGACAGCACAGCGAGGACTGGAAGAGCATTTGTTGGGCCAACAGATGTGTAGGATAAAAGCTGGGATGAGTGGGCTGGGTGAAAACCACCAAGGGTCAGGACTTCCATGCCTACAGCATCCCTACATTTGGAGGACTCTGCTGTCTCTGCTGTGGATGTCCAAAGCCATCCCTGAGCAAAGCCCTCAGCTTTACCACAAAAGCCATGTGATTTTCAGAAGGCAGGTCCTCTGGCATCTCTGAAAATGACATTTATAAACTAGATTTCCCCAGACTGAGGTGTGGCGAAACCAGCAAACCCCTTGGGAAATGACAGCTGAAGCATCTAAATGTACAAAACATTTTTGAATAACATTGAACTGTAAACGTTCTTGCCGAGTATGAGAGTCAAATATGCTCAGCGTGTCAAAAATGAGTTGGGAAAGTGCTGCAGTTGCTGTTTATGCCAAAGGCTCCTTCAGCTGACAGCTTTAGAGATCTTAAAAGCATAAACATTTTAGCAGACAACAAGTTGCATTTCCTAAACTAACAGCTTTTTGAAATTATGGAAAAGACACCCATAAAATGCTTATGTGTAATTCTCCTCCCTCACATTCGTTTTAAAGCACTTTAGCAAAGTAACTCTCCCCCATTGTGGTAATAGGAAAAGAACTTGTTTACAAATTGTACACTGAAATTTAAGTTACTGGGAGTAGCAACAGGTTTGTAGTGACAGGTCACTTTAGATTGGAGTTTAATTTATGAAGATTGCTTTACCTGAGGCTATGGTAATCTATGCCTTCGGAGTAATTCACCCTCTGCCTCATTTCGAATGCAGTCAAAGACTGTCGTATTTCACTATGACAATGTAATCACAGATCCGCATTAAAAAGTCATTATTGTTTAGAATCCAGCTTGGTTTGAAAAACACTTACTATAAAATTCAACAGCCTTTGTAAATTACCCAAAGGTTTACTCAAGAATACAAGGTACAGTGATTTAAATCTGAAACTTACTACTTTATTGATTATATGGGATTTTTAGGTCACTGCATTTACGGGAAATGATTAGTGAGTAATCAAAGTAATAAACTCCTTGATGTTAGTTCATAAATAATTATGAATTGAATTTTCTTTATCAAGTATCAGATAAAAACTGAGTTAGCCATAAGATACCTCTTCTTTAACTTTCTTTCCTGCAGCTAACAGAGATAAAACCAACAATAAGGATAATTTTCTGATTTCTCTGTCTTTTTTCAAACCAGAAGCAATGTGCTCTCACATATATATCTATTGCACTCTTCAGCTTGGAGTTTTGTGAGAACCTAAAACTTGACTCCACTTTTTAATTCTACACTGACCCTTTTGGCATTTTTAAAACATGTCACAGATAGATTCAAACTACTTTGTGATTTATTAAACCCCAGATTTATATTCTAGCTAACAGTCATTTATCTATCCCTGTACATATGGTGATTATTGAACTCCTACTTATCTTTGTTCAATATCCTTCTTCGTAGTTTTTTTTCCCCTGCAAATTGAGAGAGTTTTAGCCCTGACTATTGTGCAAGAGTTTAAAACCATAATAAAAACAAATGATGCAATGAACCAATTAAAATTGTTGTATATATATTTTTTTAATTAGACTTTTATGAGCTACGAATTGGATCAGATATTCCCAAAGCACATGACATGCTGACATATAATAGCTGCTTTTGGGATGTCAGGTTAGCATTTTATGAATGCAAATAAGGGTAGGTTTTCTTTTTTCAATTAACTTTAGGAATAATTTTGTTCTATTTACAGTACAGTTGGATGCTTCTGTGTAGCTTACACAGAAGGTTTGAAAGCATTACATTTGGTAACAGTGGTGTTCAGATTTCAGTAGGGAGTGTTTTGTAAATGTTTTGGATGCTATGGAAAACTGAATATTAAAAAAGGATAGGTTCTTTACCATGCTGGTGTCTGAACCTGCTGGTAAATGAAATCATGTGGAAAGTGTTGGCCTCCTGCCTGAGCCAATACTTACAGATAGAAAAGCTCTTCTTCTCTTCTCTTCTCTTCTCTTCTCTTCTCTTCTCTTCTCTTCTCTTCTCTTCTCTTCTCTTCTCTTCTCTTCCCGACTCTTTTTTAATACTGTGACTAAACTGAGCTTTGGAAAGGCTTTTTTTAAATCAGGTCTTGTTCCCAGAGCTGCTCTGCCCACGGCCCTGTGGCACTAAGGAATTTCACTTCTGCACTGTGACTCGGTTCAACTTCAGGGGCCTTCTGTCTCTGTGCACCCCTCACAGGTGCTCTCCAGTGCCATCAGGGGTGTTAGACATGTCTACGTGGAGATTAGCAGCACCACATTCTTCTGAGGAGTTGATTTCAACTCACCACCTCGTGTTACAAATTCAGCATTCACGTCTTGCAGACCATGCTGCTTGGGAAAGGTTGTGTGTGCTGGTGGACATGATGGTACATGGTACAGGTCTGACACAGCCTCCACCCTGTCTCAGTGCTTTGGAAAATCCACTTTCTTTGACTATTGTCTGTTTGGAATAAAGCCCACGCTGTTTGAAGTTTTGCATAGTTCACAACTTGCTAAACAATTGGGAAGTTATCATCTAAATAGGAATTAGACTGTCAAGTGTCAATGGTGACCTGTGGCTCTGAAAGAAGTGGTTGTCTCTTTTCATACAGCATGGTCAAATGATCACAAATAAAATAAAATTAATAGTCATTTGTGAACTGGAAAAAAAAAGTGCTTAAAAGTTATCAGAAATTGTAGACACTTAAACTAACAAATCTAACAATTTGCTGTAAGGCTCCTGTGAAGACAGAGTGAGCAGAAATACTCCTTAATGATACCTAAAAAATGTGTGCAATTCTGAAACAAGTTAAAGAGGAATATTTACTTTAATCAGTGCCAACAAGATATTATTGAGCCCAACAAAACAGCAACAATAATAAACAGCTTTCACACCCTTCTCCTGTGGACCCCCAAACACGTGCCATGGCAGAGAAGTTCAGCAGTGCCCTGCTGAGCTTTGGCCGTGGTGTAGATCTCCTTTTGGAAACTAAGCAGCAGCGAGGGGCTGCAGGTGAGCTCTGCTGCTTTCCCCAGCCAGGGCAGGGCTGCTGTGCCCTGTGGAGGCTCTGACCCCAGAGCAGGCTTGCTCTGAGCTCTCTTACAGACAATCACCCTTGTGCGAGCCCTGGAAGCAGAGAATATTTCCCTGCCTGTTTTGAAGGGTTCTACCCCCCTGGACAACACTGTCTTTGAGCTTTATCCATGGAGAAAACTGCCAACTCTTTGGGAAGAACTAGAATCTACTTCAGTGAGAACTAAATAATAGAGTATTATGTAAGGTTATCACAGGGTGAAAAATCTAAAGGTGTTGGGTTTATTAATGTAGTAAATAGATAAAAAGCAAAAACTCCAATATGGAGGATTGTTGTTGTTTCTAGGCTTTCTTCTTCTTCTAGTATACCATATTCTGCAGTAGTAGGCTCCTAAAAATTATTAGATGAAAAATTCTGCAGTTCCTGTATACGTGATTAAAGCATTTGTCTAACATTGGTAGAAAAGGGAAAATATCTTTCGTTTTAAGCTTTAATTGGATGATTTACCTTTAAGAGGACCGTGTTATCTTGATAAGTGGCATTCTACTGCACTTCTCTGTTGTGTGCTGTGTCTGGGTCACGCTAGTGACTTCTCTGATAAGACTTAATGAACTATCTTAAAGCAAAGAGTGCTAAAAGTTTATTTAAAATCACTCCCCCATCAGGGGAAAACCTGGCTTAAAGACACAGCTAAGTCAGGAGCTGGGGTCCACAACCCTAAAATGCAAGCTCTTATCCTCTGCAGACAGACTTTGAAGTAGAAAAATGCAATCAAATGAACAAGCGTCTGAAATTATCTTTTCTTGGTGCAACTTGGATGTGGATATTGTAATAAGCAAATAAAGAAAGGCTTTATCATCCTTCCTGTTATTCAGTTCATTTTCAGTGTACCAGCATCCTACTTGATGTGAGCAGAAACCCACTCTAATCACACTTCATGTTAATTCTCCACATATAATTCTAAAAGGGTTAATAATGAGGAATTGTTATTTTAATCAATGGTAACAAATTGCTGCAGTATCCAACAAGAGGATAGATTCAAAGCACTTTTTGAAGACCACTTCCCCACAAATAAGACATTAAATCCATAAGTTACAGCTCTAAATTACTCTTGTATGAATTACATGAAAATGGGCTCTTTAGCATAAAGGGCAGCATCCATTCTTCCCTCTGAACATGAAATCATTCTTTTGAATAAATGGTGTTCTCACTGGGTTGTAGGCAGTGGAGCTTCCAGTGGCTCTTGTAAGAAAAGCAGTCTTCCTTCAATTTTCTTTTAAACAGTTCCTGTCAAATTATCTCCTTAAGTTGTGATAAACCAAGTCCTGGGTGTGAACTTTCCAAAACCCAGCAGGATTGGGCTTTGAAATCAGATTTTATAAGCAGGGAAGTGTTGCATTCCCATGAGAGATAGGGCAGGAAAGTAAAAATTCTCCTCAGTGCAGTTTGCAATGAAATAAGATACTGGTGAGAGATGTGACAAGCCTGCAGTTTGAAGATGTGGTGGCTATTATCTAATTAGCATAATTAGCCAACAGTGCTTTCTTCATGGGTCCTAGTTTCTAATTGAGGTGCAGCTGCTTGGTGAAAGAACTCGCTTGATAAGAACATGCCATCTGATTGAGAGGGACCTCAATTTTATTCCTACAGTAATGCCACCCTGGGTAAACCCCTCATTGGCAGGAGTAATTAACAAGAAGGGGGCAAATTTCTGTGTAAGTCTAACCATTTCTGTGATATCCAGACACTGCTGTGATAGCATCTTCTCCCTGCAACAAACCCAACCTCAGGGGGTAGGCAAGAGGACCAGGGGGAAGGCAAATGTACTTTCAGACCATACAAGAGCTGACAATGGGTTGCACAGTGCTGTAAAGGATAAAAGCACTGGACAAACACTCACTGACTGCTAACACTACTCTTCTTGTTTTTATTTGGCCACAAGCTATGGGGGTTATTTTACATTCCCTGTTTTTCCTCAAATGCTCCCACTTCCCTATTCATAGGCACAGAGAGGATTCGCCATCCCTTTGGCTGTCACCTGCTTGGACAAAATCCCAATCAAGTCAAACTAGCAATAGTGTATTTTGATTTAAGGATGTGGATGTTCTGGTTCACTGTTACTCAGTGAGGGATTGCACCTCCTGCATTAGGACGTCTTTGCATGCCCAGCCAGGTATAGATTAAAAGGGGATGAAGTGGAGCTGGGTGAGGGCTTTGCTGATTTTATGCTGATGTAAAAACCTCCTGGCTGGGGAGAAGCTGCAGGACTGAGCCCTGAACTTCTCATGTAGGTCTCAAAGGGCCCCAATTCCAAGACCAAATGATCAGGTGCATTTATTTCACATTTTCCATGTAAATGGCTTCTTACAGTGTTCATATTAGAGTAGGGCTAAGAGTTCCCAAGGCACAGCAAAGCTCACTATGGCAGGTTACTGTGTGCCAATTTCCCCCCTGACATTGATTACTGCTTTATTTTCTGGGGTATTTTTGCATATTTTGTTCTCCCCAGAGTTTTCTGTTCCTTGAATAATATAATGCTTACATCAGTTTCAATGACTACTAAAAACCTGCCATATACATAGGATGCAGTACTTTCACTTATGATTGGATCAGCTGATACTCGTTTCTGGTTTCTCCTTTAAAAATAATAATAAAAATACACATAAAAGTCCTTTGACACATGATGTTGGAAACATTTTCTGAATGCCTGCCTGGGCATAAGATTACATGCAATAGACAGGATTAGTTCCAGCGTTTGTTCTTCCAAATCTCAGGAATGATAACTTAAACAGTTAGGTCAACAGTCTGAGGCTGTGCTTTGGCATGAGCTAATGTTCATTTGGGCCTTATCTAAAAGGAGCCAGGTGTTAGTGTAAATTGGCAAAATACTGCTTAATCTCACTGATTTAGATAGCTTCTTTTCTTTCCCACAAAAGGAAAAGATGAATGAATTCAAACTATGGAGATGATGGACTCCTATTCAGAGGGGTTTGGACAGATTTATCTGGAACACTCCTTGTACATCTCAATAAGAGCTTCTGTGTTTGCTCTGCACTGGTCTCTCATGTCATCCCACACCCTCTCAATTGTATTTAACATCTATCAGAACGACAAAATTAGGAAAATATCCTAGGAGAAATTATTAGAAAAATCTCCCCTTTCCTTCACACAGTGGGAAATATACAGACAAGGGAAAAGTCTATAGGCAAGGAAGAAAAAGACTCCCAACGCTATGAAAACAGAGAAGAAATTTAAAATAATCAGAAGATAAATACAATGGAGAGATATCTCTTCTCTCAGTGAAAGAAGCAGCAGGTTAAATGTAAAAGCATTGGTCAAGGATGGACACTGCTGGTTTGTGAGAGAATCTCAAGAAGCTACCAGTGAAATGAGGGTCCTCAGAAAATAAAATGTACATTATTTTTCCTGTCTTCAAATGTCTTCTGATAATGGATATCTGAAAAACATTTTTTCCCCCTATTTGATGATTTCCAGGCCAAAATATATTGGTTTTAATTAGTGATATAGAAATGCAAAAATTGAAAAACAACCCCAACCAACTGGCAACATTTTTCATTGAAAAATAGCCAGGGAAAGTCCCTCAGAGCTATTAATTAAGTTTCTAAATATGTGAACACCCACACATACCTAAGGGGAGTGGAGAAAGCAGTTTCCTGCCAGTTTTAGCTTCAATTCATTTTCCCATTTTGCACCTACAACTTTGCCAGCACAAATATTTCCTGGGGTCATTCTGTCAGCAAAAAGTAAAAATGGCAGCAGTTGGTTGTCAGTCAAATCACACCCATGTTTCCTTACTTGCCTTCACAAACATTTGGCATTTCCAGCAATTCAGTGGCACGTGCTTTGGATTGCTTTTGCTGCTATGTGCTGAAAATTTGCACAACATCTAAAGAGATCTTGGGTCAAGTCTTCAGTGTGCACCTCCTCTGGATGCCAGTGTGAAATAAACATGAATCTGTATTGACCACGGGCTTGGACCAGTGCTGCTCTTCCTATTTCTTTTCTCTGAATGAGAGCAGTGCTGCAAATTCCACAGGGTGTTGATGATTTACCCAGGCTGAGGCTCTCGGCTTTGTCCATCCTGAGAAAACTGGGATGAAAGGGCTCTGTCCTGGCCGGATGTTGCCACTCATGCAGAGCTGTGTTTCGGACAGGAGTCAGTGATAGCACCAAAGCTGGTGTTGCTCTCTGTCCTGCCCCAGAAGGAGAGGGCTGGTGGCATTTTTGGGCCTGAATCCTCACGTCTCCTGCCTTAAAATGTGTGGTTGAGGGGAATAACTGCACAAGGAGTAATCACAGAAACCCCCTCAATGCCTGTTAGTCAATACAAGTTGCTGTGTTGTCATATTAAGGCAAAGATTTCTGATAGGGGCAAACACTCTCCCAAGAGGAAATTCCTGACAACTCTCCCTACATTTGCTTTTCATTTCCATTCTGACTACTGGTTAAGTAGTAATGATCTGGGCATGGGGCATTTTCTGAGGATTGATGGTAGTCTGACAAACATTTATGGCCAGAGGTATAGCCCAAGGTGCCATTAGCCCCAGCTGGTCATTAATCCCTGAGAATGCCCTGTGCTGGGGTCCCTATTGCTATTATTAGATGAAAATGAGAGCAAACACAGGAGTATGGATTTTTTTAATGGTTGATGCTGTTATGATTGGAATGTGTGAGGTGTTTCCAAGAATTCATGTCTTACTCATTAGGTAGTCCAACTGCCTGAAGTATCTGCACACTGCATGATGCAGGTTACTATAATTAAAATGTTTTAAACTTTTTTTACTTCTTAATTAAAAAAAAAAAAGTCTGTGTCAAACTAACACAGTTTTTCAAAACTAGAATTCCCCGCTAAGCCTGCAGGTTTCAAATTAGTTTCAGAAGCAGCATTTGGGAGATGTGAATTTCCTCACTGGACCTGCCAACCCTCTGGTAAAAGCTTGAGAGCTCCCCAGAGTTAGAACCTTTAGTAAAGGGTATTGATTCAGAGGGTTCTGGTTTTCCATATGCCTGCTGGAGATAACTCACTGTTAGTTAGACAGCTCCAGAGTAACAGAAATCAAGAAAAAAAATTTTAAAAAAGGTCTGAGGATGCCTGGAGCAGCCAAGAGGGAAAACGATGCATGGGGAGCTGCTGCCTCTCTCTGGATGCAGGACACTACACACAACAGCCCGAGAGGATCCCTTGGCACTTCCTGCTAGGAAAGCTCTCCTGAGAACACCTCTCTACATCCTTTCTTGTAATAGCTGGGTGGGGCTTATCCTCTTGAACCAGATGTTTTGGTGATGCTGAAAATCTCTTTTTATTTCATAGATAGTCACCGGTTAAAACGTTTTTAAAAAGACAGAACTGTGACAAATGACATGATTAAATTCTCTCTTGGTAAATTATGGATGGATAATACATGGAGATTTCTTGTAAGCAGGGTCTGATGGTTTTGAACAGGGGTAGGGACTGATGGGCAAAGAGTAGAGCTGGTTTTAAAACAGGTCTCCATGGCTCCCTCAAAGGAAGTGTGGGGCATCATCATCTGCAAAAGCAAGGAACTGGATACCAGAGCAAGGGACACCAAGAAGAACTGCACTGTTGGGATGAAGGGTTCACCTACTGCTCTGTCCTTTCTCCACCAGGTCCAAAATCTGACCTGCAAGAACATGGGCTGCTCTCTCCTGCTGCCTTTCAGCCTCAAGCTACGTTCAGCTCCTAGGACTTCCTGAGGCTGAAATTATCTGTCTCTCTGTTTAGTATTCCCCACAAAACTCTCTTCCAAGTACTTTTTTGCATCGACAGTGACTCCTAGAAAGAACTCACACATACCTATCCCTGAATTCATGAAGAATCACAGGTTTTTGTTTGCCTTGACCCTGGTTCTCAATAACTTCCTTTGGCTGCCCCTAGCCCAGTACAAAAAGGAGCAGTAAACAATCAGGCTCTGACCAGCTTTTCCAGCCTACTCAGGCTTTTCTAAACCTTTATTTTCCTCTGTCTCTTTTCCAGGCTGAACAGTTGTAGCCCAACTGGGCATTTCTTGTAAAAGTATCCATGAGTCAACCTGACTGAAATTTTTATCAGGGTGAGCCTGTGCAAAAGAAACACACAAACTTCAGAGTTGGATCCTGCCACTCTTATGTATGAAATTTGAAAGCAAAATCAATGGAGCTGCCTCTAAATGAAGAGTGGCAGACACTTCTGCTTACAAAGCAAGATACGTGTTAGCACTCATTTGTTCTGGTAATGTGGCAAGGACTGCTTCTAAGATGTATCTGAATTGTAAAGCTTAGGGCCCAATATAAAATCTGCCATCTCCTATAGACATTCTTCAGGTGGAGAGCATCACGAATTTTGATCTTTTCAGTTTTAATAGTCACTTCTACAAATACTGGTCATGCAAAATGAGATTCCAAGAAAAGGTCTCCAACATTATTCTGTCCTTTTTTAAAATTTCATTTTGGTACCTTAACCTTTTGAAATTTGCCAATGTACCTGAAATGAATTTGTTTGATATCTGAAGTGCCTTTTTTCTCCATATTATTTCTACTGTTGTGAAATGGAGCACTGTAGTATTTTAGGTAGAAATAATTGTTTGAAAGGTTATTTGGCTTCTTTTAGTGCAAATCTTGGTAGCGAGTCAGAACTGAAGCACTGCATTACTCAGCCTAACTTATTTTGCATACATATTAGTGCTATATAATAATAACAATAAATCAAGGATCTGTCCAGACACTTTTTTGAATTAATCTTGTCTACACACTATTTTACCTTGCAAACAGATCAATTTGCATGTGTATAGGATGGTTTGATATCGGAATCTTTTTTCCTCCCTAATGCTTGTTTTATTCTTTGGAGAATAGAGCCCTCAAAAAGCAGGTGCAAACAAATACAATTTTCTCCATCTCCCACCCCAAGAAGGAGAAGGACTTAATAAAGGAAAGGAGATTGTCTACCATTCAGTACAATAATGCAGAGAATAATGAAGATATGAATGTTGAAGGCTCTTCCATTGGTCATTGAAAACAGGCCAGGAAATTCCTTTGTTTGGCCTTGCACTGGCTTTGATGTTTGACATGAAGCACACAAATATTGAGCATTACAGGCAGCTTCATGACAGGAAGGCAAAAAATCTGCCTTCCAGGGTCCCAGTGCACTTTATTGGAAGGGGAGTTGTCAGTGTGAAAATATTGGTGATCCAGAACTGCCTCTGTGTGTGTGCAAGAGTGGGAGAGAGAGGATTCTGCTGCAAATTTCGCTGTGCCTTTTGCTTGATCATGATCATTACAGTCCCTTCCAACCCAAACCATCCCGTGATCTGTGATTCTATCATTTTCAAACTCAAATCAGGGCTCAAGATGTGCAATTCAAAGGCTTAAAATGAAACATTTGAGTCCTAAATAGCTCATAATCAAACAGAAGATGGAGAGAAAAAGGGAGAACCAACAGGTGAAGTGAGATGTAAAATGGCAGAGCAGGGCTCTTCCCAGGACTTGGGGGCACCCCCATGTCCTCACCCCACTTCAGAGGATCCAACGGTTTGGTACACAACCAGAGCTGCACACTTGTTCTCTATTTTGCCACTGCTCTGGAAAGTCCCACCTTGTAATTCAGAGAAAGCATGCGTGGAAAATCTGTTTAAAAATAAAATAAAAGTAAAAATTTCCTTTACAAAGGCTGTTTTTTTTAGCTGGGTACAAACATTTGACATCAGGGCAAGTGTCATCACAAGACCACTTTTCCCATTACTGTCCAAACAATATGCTTTTCATCTCGAATATAAAGCCAATGCCATTCCTTCAGCGACCACAGGGGAAAAAAATGGTAAAATGAAGTATAGCAATTGAGATGGCAAGGAAAATTAGGCATCGTGGATGAGGGTTTGATCCAAAAGTAATACTTTGGAGATAATGACAGGGAAAATAGTGTAAATTCTACAGGGAGACTCCTGATTTCTGGCCTAATTCACAAAGATTACTTGCCATAAGGTACCACTTGAGTAATGTAAAAGAAAAGCACGTAGATATGATGGGAAACGTAAGCAGCTGACTTCTTTATGTGGCAGTAAACTGGGGTAATCTATTCCTGTCCACTAATGTTTATAAACATATTGTAAACAAGCACAAATGAACAGCTCATCTCTCTGAGGGGACCAGATGCATCCTTAACACTGATTAAGTGTTTTGTTCTGCCTGAGTGTCTGGCAGAGGTTTAAGCTGCAAAGCAGAGGGAGGGAGACAGAGAAATGACAGCCTCGTGTTCTCCTGGCTCTTCAAGTGCTTTGGGGGATGCAGCAGGCAGAACAGCACAGATAATTCTACTCATGAGCATTTCCCACAGCACACCCTCACACGGGATACGTTCTGCATGTCAGGTCTTTAAAGCTGCTTCCCAAATCTCCTTTCTTGTGAAGGAAATCGGAGAGAAGAAGCAGGAGCAGCAATTGTGCCTGGGAAGGTCCCCTCACCCACTTCTATCCTCCTTGAATCCTCCTGATCCTCCTGAATGCTGAATCAATGGCATGATAGCAATCACAAATACAGCACATTCTCCTTCTTCTTTCGTGTGTCAGTGAGCTGCCACTCACTCCTCAGAAACCCGAGGTCTAAAACTGGCAAAACTTCTGGTTTTGCAGCTTCCCACAGAAACTGGGGTCAGGAATGATTAAATAAGTCACCTCATTCATGTCCTGTGATCCTACAGCCAGCTCCTACCGTTCTGTGGGGTGTAATTTTAAGAGCTGGATTTTATGGGCAGTTCTGCACTCCTTCTCCCCCTCCCCATTAATTACAGCCGCAAATGCAATTCAGATGGACTCAGGTGAACTCTTTGTTGGGTAGCAGGGTGAGGATTTGCTGCCAACAGTGTGCAAGCAGAAGAGAGATCAAAAATCAGAATACTGCTATTTGTTGGTGTGAAAGCCTCAAAGCCAGCTCCAAAAGCTTTCAAGCCAAAGCACCTTCTTTCCTGAGAAGACTGGTGTGCTGTTTCTAGTACCTTGCCTCTGCTTTCCTGACAAAATTCCCTGCAAGAATGGAAACTGGTATGAAAGGGTGAAAGATGGGTTTATTTTTTTTTTTTTCTAGAAAAAGAGAGGTAGTGGTCATGCTTTATAAAGTGCAATGGTTATTGTTTTTTATTATTTATCTTTTTGCCAGATTTTCTTTTTGACTACTACTAGTAAGCTAGGCACTTTTGTACAACACATTATTTAAAATAATGCTTGCAATAGCCTTATTTATATTATTTATATTATTTATATTGCCCTTGGCAACCACAGACAGTTACCACAGCTGACAAAGTAACTTTTGAGCCTCTTTAACTTGCCCTTATACTCTTACACTTTTAAATAAATACTTGAAGAATTTCTTGGGCTGTCAGAAGTCGTGCACAAATTGGCAGCATATGAATGCTGGATGTGTAAATGTGTTTGTGTTCTCCATTATACCAACTACCTGTATTTGCTCTGCTACTGTGTACCTAGTGTATCTTTAATTTAGGGTAACTGTGTCATGGCATGGCCAATCTATTATTAGCTATGTAAATAAGATGTAGCTGTGAACAAAACCACAAAACTAGATAAAATAGGAAAGTCAATCCTGCAGAGTACTAAGACTTGTAGCTCCAAAAATTACTCAAGCTGTGGAAGGAAAGAAAACTGAGTAACCAGCTCTGGGTGGGTCCATCAACTCCCTGGCCCCTGCTTTATATTACCCTGAATGAACAGCATGGTTGACCCCAGGACATCACTTCAGGTCCACTTTAAACACAGCCTTGGATTGCTGCTTCATGGGCAAAATAGCAAATGCTGGGTATTCATTTTGGGGCTGTAAGGACCCATGTCTGAGCTGAGGCATTTGGAAGCAGGGATTTCTGAAGGAAATTTGGGGTTGTTTTGTTTTGTTTTGTTTTTTAAGTGAAATATCAAGGGGAAACTTCACAACAAAAAAAATCTGTTTAAGGATGCAAATGATGTAAAAAGGTCAGGAAGATTGATTGGAAATTTAAGAAAGGTTTCTTTCCCCTCAGTGACACGGAAGATGGATTGCGGGACAAACAACATTAGCTGCTTATATTCTCTTTTTCCCTTTCAGGCTAACACATCAATGCTAATGAACCTGGATGCTTTATTTATTTGCACATAAGTTCTACTGCACACATTAAGCCAAAACATTTTTTTCCATCACTGTGGATATTTTAGGATCTATTAACATTAATGTCTTACCTCTTCACTGAAAGAAAAACTCTGTGAAAACAAAACCAAGCCTTGGCTCCTTATCATAAAGAAGTAGATCCTCAGGGCAGCTGAAATGTCAGAAAAGCATTAGCATGCCAAATCTACAGTCTCCTCCATTTGCAATTTCATTGCCATGTCTTTTTCTCATTACCAGTCAAGCAAGTTTGGAAATTAAAAGGGAATACTGCTAGGCACGGATTTGTGAAGCATCTTTTCGTGTTATTGCTGGTAAAACTCCAACTGCATCGCTGTGGGGACACTGGCAGCTCGTGAGCAAGCTGACCCAGAGTGTCTGGTCTCTGGAGGTGACACTGAAGGGTCCCAGGTTCTCCAGCACCCCTAGTGATGCAGTCAAAATTCATTCCGCACTCCAGAATCTGCATTGTTGCCCTGACTTTTGCAGTCTTTCCATGTTTTCACTTTGTGATAGAGTTTCTCACGCACTTTCTGTAAACATGGTCATATTTTGTTAACTGTTCCTGATTGTTTTCATTTTTTCTCTGGAGGTGGAGAAAGTTTGATGGACTGTTCAGTTGACCAGTGTGGTTGACAGAGGTGGTAACCTCATCCCTCAATCCATGGTCATTCCTAGAAACATATATATATGAGAGAAATAAAGGGCCGAGCCCCTCTCTCTTTCCCTGGCTTGGACCTGGCAGAAACTCGAGTCTGGAGTGCTTCTTTTTGTGTCCCAGAGCGACACTGTATTCAACAGCCTCAATATTTTCAGAAAAACACTGTTCTCCTCCCCAAAAATACCAGTCAAAAAGAGGGGGTTTAGGGTGAGGACAGCACTTTGCAAGCTGAAGGGAGCTCCACAGCTTCCCCCAGTCATTCAGAATACTTCTGTACCCAGACAGAAGCACCTCTGCAAATCAAGAGCTCTTGAGTAATTATTAATTTTGTTCATAATGCAGGTATGACTGTAAGGAAATTCAGATGTTGCTGCTAGCTAGACTCATTAATTTTTTTAGTTACAGAGACAATGCAAATAAGAATTGCCTGAAAGCAGAACCTGGGTCTGTGCATGTTTATAACCAGTGAGCAGAGTGCAGCCTCTCCTGAAAGGAAATCTTTCCAGAGGGTGGGAGAAGTTACAGAGAGCAACTTGTCGGGGGTCAGTTCCCTGGATGCTGTGCTCGTGCTCCTGGCCACAAGTATTTTGGATTTCAGGCAGAGGCTCTGCTCTATGCCTCGTGTCTGGGCTGTAGTTGTCAAAGAGGGCATTTTTCCTTCCTCTGGCACGGCCCAGAATGGACATGTAATTTCATGTGTCTCCTCAGCCTTGACATGTAGGTGAGGTTGTTGCTTGTAATCGAGGGAGGAGGCATTTCACAGTGAAAGCAGATGAAATGGAGCCTTAAATTTCTTGCAGACTTTAATGCATGAGAGGTGAGAGCTGCTGTGCAGCACTTGCTGACTGCCCAGCTCTCCCTGGGAGCGTTGCCTGTGGCACAGCCCTGAAGGAATGAGATGTGTTACAGTGCTGGAAGGGTCATTTTTCCACTCTGCCTGTAATCAGCAGAGTGTGAGGAAGAGGAGGAGAGAGATAACCAGAAACTACACAAAACCAGCTCAGCTTTCTATGATAGACACATCTGGAAGCAATTGCTACTTTCATTAGTATATTGATTTTCTCCTCTTCTGGCTATTCTCCCACTTAACTGGTTGTTCAGCTTGATTTGGGTTATCTATTGCCATGGAGAGGCTTGGTTTAAAGCTGCTTTTTGGCAGTGTAGAAAATGAGAAAAAATTGAAGGGGTTCTGCCTTCCCTCACCAGGTTACTATGTGCTTATAATTAACACCTAAAGAATGGAAACATCACTCATTCCTATAAAATGAAAACTAATCCACCCGTTTTGCCAGCTGGACTGACTCATCACTTTTCCTGGAGAGTTGTCTGTGGGGCAAAGGCAGATGTGATAGAGGAGCAGGGGTTTCCCATACTGCTCAGGTAATGTTGTCACCTTCTGACAAGGTTATCACAGGGACTGGCTTGCTCTGGGCTGTGCCTGTGGATTTCCACGGAGCCATGGCTTTCACATCAGCTGTAGATCTGAGGAACACCTGAGCCTGCCTTCTTTGGGAGCCTTCTTTGCTGCCTCTCAGTTTGAATCTTTCTGGAAAAATTCTCCTGGTGACTTTCCACAAGGCAGCCTGTGCTCCTGCCTTGCTTCTCCAAAATGTTGTTGGCACCTGCTGCCATTTCTTTTTGATCCAGTCTTGTTTAGTCCCCGTGGTGATCTCTGTGTAAGGGACCATTATTATCAAAGATTTCCCCATGTAACTCTCCCCTCAGTGCACAAGACTGTCTATATGACAGGTTGTAGGGCTTTTCACTCATGCTAAGCTGTGGATCACCCACTACTGTTACTTAATGCATATGTAATGAATTAAAAATCCAGAATGAGTAATGGTTATAGCTGATTTGACCTTACTTTGTACAATGTGAGGCCATTTCTGGCAATCGTGATCTCATTGTAGCTTTAATGACCTCATCTAATTATTGCTAACTCAAAGACCTTTAGTGCTTTAATGTGAGTCAGAGAATGCATACCAGCAAACTAATGAACTCATCACACTGTGCTAGTCTTTGACCAGAAACAGGGATTCATTTGGAAAATTAGAAAAAAAATACATTAGGGAGAGGAAGCTTGAGATTATTTCACATTTATTTCCCTGACTTGAAAGAGGAAATGATAATGATATTGCTGTAGGAAAAAAAAAAGGTAGATGAAAGTACTGTTATTGATTGCTGTAAACTATTTAGTTGAGTGAGAAGGATGGAGGAGCAATGTGTTGCAATTCTGGAAAGAAGCATGGAAAGGCACATTGTGTTTGCAGCTCTTCTAGATTAGTCTGTGGACACAGGAAAGTAGACAATAGGAGAATCACCCAACAGGAACAGAGGAGTTACTGGACCACTCACCCAATTATTAGGGCAAAGCAGAAAGAGCATCAATCTCTCCACATGGAGGGTGTAAAATTAGGCTATTTACCAAAAGATTTAATTTTTGTATTCTTTCTCACTAAGTACAGGGTCTGTAAATGAACAAGCTTTGCTCCAATCTGTTAAAGAATCAGAAATCTGTGTTTCCCACCAACAGGTAGGACAGGTTATTATAAGCTATTAAGCTCCCCAATCAATGTCTGGTCTCAAAATACAACAAGTGGACTGTCAATATCACAATGCAGTGAACTTTAACAGGGTGTGCACTGTATATTAATCAGCTTTCAAAGAAGGCCTTTAAATGTCATGAAAATGAGTGGCTTCATGAAATTTCAATTAATTTCTGCTTCTGGCCAGACCAGAAATATTTAGAGGATGGGCTTTTGTACAACCCAGTGGTACTTGAATCACTTGGAAACCAAGTTTCCCTCACACAGAACACAGAACAATTTCTTCACCTTTCTTTTTTTATTATTTTTTCTCACTTCCAGATGAAAGTGACTTTCAAATCTGATTTTAAAAACTCCATGGAAGCATTTTTTAACGTGGGAAATTCAACTTAATCTGCATCTATATGTTTTGAAGAGGTGTTTCGAAAATGCAAGCAAATTAAAGCAGCCATGACCCCTGCCAACAGAGGTGGGGACTGCTCAGCACCCACGTGTGGGTCAGGGTCCCCCAGCCCAGTGGCTTTTCTCACAGTATTCTCACAAGGTGCTGCAAATTGTGTTTCCCCAGTGCCAGCACCCATTTTAGTAACACACCTAATTTCTTTACTGCAACCCTCAGCTGAGGTTTGTGATGAACAGGAAATCCTGGACACAGAAAGAAAAGTGGCTAAACACATGGTCCTGGTATTTCCTAGATCCATGACTGGACCCCAGCATGCCCAAGGACTGGAGAGGCTCCAGGGACCCCAACACTGTCACAGCTCACTGAGCAGAAATGCAGTTTCAGTCCATTCTGTGGAGCATTTTGATGTATTCAGTTGTCACCCCAATTTGGAACTAAAGCCAGCTCCAGCAGATCAAAATCCTTTTCAGAAGGATTAATTTTTTTCTTAAATTCATTAATAATTTTCTTCACAGAAGGACACAGCAGTTCCTCAGGATCTGGACCACGAGCACAAATGCACACTTGTCAGGGAGACACTGAATTACATCTGAAAATGAGCATATGGGCTGCCCAAATCACCTTCCTACCTCATCCCTTCTTCAGATTTTTACCTCCTCTGCTGAAGGAGGGTGCTCTGGACCATGATTTTATTCAAGACTATGTATAATTACTCCACCAGGTAGGTGGGTGATCACTTCTTTTTATCAGCACACAAACCTAACCCTGCAACTCACCATCCTCTGACTGTTCTTGTTTGATTCCTGCAATTTTACAGATATCAGCAAGCTGAAGAGTTGCTGCCAAAATCCCTGTACTTAGAGGGTCAAGGAGAATATGGCCAAGAATACCTGAAACCGGCCATTCAAGTCCTTTTTTTTTGCCGCAAATATCTAGAGGAGTTCCTGGAACTCCTCATAAATCCCAAGCACAGCATTGACATTTATCAGTTGAAAATATGGCCCTTACACTCGATTATAAAAAGATATGGATCTTCAGAGTATCAGGAAATGGGAACATTATTGATCTTTCTTTACTGGTGGTGTTTTCATTCCATTTTTCAAAACATACAGGCTTCTGTTTACATAAAGACAATCCCTGGCAATACTCCCAGTTTAGAGATGTAATTAAGCATTAAATGAATCAGCTTTGGAATACAAACCCCAAGCAATTCACAGTTTTAATCATACTAAAGTGGTCAAAATCAAAACTTCATCTTTTGAAAAATACAGAATGATGTCCTTCCTCCACCAAAACCCAAAGTGCTCCTGGCAACAAGAAGACCTGACCCATGACTTCAGTTGATTGATCTGGAAAAAAGTGGTGAGTGTAGTTAGATAATTTCTTTGAGGTGAATCAAAACTCAGTGTTTGTTTTATCTGGTTTCTCCTCGTGGAATAAGTAAGGATGTGGGGAAACAGCTTGCAGGTGGAATGGGATTTAGGGTCAGTTTCTCTCATTTCTGCTCCCTGCAGAGGGAGTGTGTGGGTGTGATCAAACGATCCGTGCTGCTGACAGTAAATTCCACACTCCTGCCTGCGTGTGCAATACATCCTGAGCCCTCTCCGACCACTGGATTCAGCACTGACTGCCATCCATTTTTAGGCTGCCCCTTGGACTCCAGCGAGCACACTCTGCACCAGCTGGGAGCACTTGGATGAAGCCAAGGGTGGTGCAAATCCCTGTGTGTTTATGGGTGTGTGTGCAAGCAGAGCACTCCTGTCATCCAAAAAACCCTGCTCCCCCCCAGGCAGGGTGGGTGCTTGCATCCCTCGGGGTAGTGTGTGGGAAGGGTGTGTTTTTGGCAGTGAAGTCCACAGGCACAGCTGGCCAGGGGTCCTCCCAAGGGCTTTCAGGTTGTGATTTTAACAATTTGGCTCTCCCCTCCTCCATACCCCATCTCAGAAAGATTAACAGGTGAGGAAAGGGTATTTTGTCTTTAATCAGACATCGCCTGCACTGATGGGATGAAGAAAAATACGGAGTATCTGCACTTCAACGCATTGCTGTTGTTCTCAGGAAACAGGTATTCCTTTCCTTTCACAGTAGCAGAGCTGTTGCTTTAGTAACAAATTATCCCTTAAAAGCAGCATAACCGGCTTTCAAAAAAGTACTGATGCAAGTACCGATGCTATTACAGCAGAAGAGCTTTTAATTTTTCACTTTTGGCTTGGCAAACCTCTTTAGCATGGGATACTTCCATCAGCACCCAAAAAAAAGAAAGAAAAAGCAGGACAGAGTGGTAATTAGCCTGTGCTGAGATCAAAAACATTAACACAGTGCTAAAATCTCTGCTTTTTAAGCATAGTTCTGATGGATGTGAGTACTCCTGCCCTCCAGTGTATGTCGGTTGTGACACTAAATAGAGAAAGCATCTCAGCACATCGGGTCCTGATGGGTAAATTCTCATTTGGTGTGAAAGAATGGCAGGAGATGAAGTGTGACTCTGGACTGCACACTGTGATTGCAGCTTCCCTGCAAAGTATCCATGCCTGCCTGATGTGCTGCACTACATTGCACAACTTCAGATCCCATTCGGAGACACACTACAAAATAGCTACAGGGAAATTAATAAATAGAGATTATATTTTTCAGCCAGGTGAGAACGAAAAAGGAGCACAATCAGGGCAATTCTGGCAGCTGTATGTTGTGTACAGGCTCAAAGTTACAGCAGGCTTCACAATTCAGAAATCAGTGTGTTTTCGTTTTGTTTCTAATAATTTTGATACAATACTTTCATTTGATCTGTTCCAAATGAAAAGAATTTGTGACATTTGTGCAGAAAGAATATTGCCTAGGATTTTTTAAAGACAGCAGGATCCACTGAAGT
Source organism: Daphoenositta chrysoptera (assembly GCA_013397915.1). Classification (NCBI taxonomy): domain Eukaryota; kingdom Metazoa; phylum Chordata; class Aves; order Passeriformes; genus Daphoenositta; species Daphoenositta chrysoptera. The sequence continues at coordinate 116,529 of VZRO01008265.1, read as the reverse complement.
TTGTTCTCCAGTTTTTTACAAACGAGGTGAAACCATGATTGAAAATACAGATTTGAAAACAGAGGAGAGAAAAATGAGAGTAAAAACTGCTTAAATTTTAAACTTGATGGTTTGCACCTAGGGAAAACAGAGTTTGCCGACCAGAATATAATATTACACTGAATTTTAATTAAGATTTTAGTTTTGTGATTGCTTATAGTTCAAGGTGAGTGTTAGATGTGTAAGAATCTGTCTCTTGTCACACAGTTTGGATATCGGGCAGACATTATGAATGTACAGTGGGACATCAAACTGTTGACAAAACACTGTTGAAAAGCGTCTGGACACAATTTCCCTTTCTGCAGAGATCAGCCCTTGAATGTGAGACCAAACCATGAGGGCAGAGACATCCTCAGTGAGAATTAATTCTGTCCTTGTTGTAGTGTCTCACAGGCCAAAAAGACCACGCTCTTCTTGATCAAAAAGTGTGTGTTCAGTTCATTTGTGGCAGGCCAGGAGCTAAAACTACTCTCACCCTGTCTTTCAGGTTAGCAGTTCTTTAGGGTAGGGTGGAAACATCCCCACCCACCCTGCTTCCCTGCCTTTGGATTTCTATTAACTGCAGATCAAAGTGTGATTTTTTTATTCTGTTTTGATTGTAACAGGACTCAGGAGCGAGTTGAGACAAAGGATGAATATTGTTATGTATAATATCAAAGTCAGAAGAACAATGGAAAATGTTAATATAACTCAACGGGGGCACTTTGTGTATTAAGAACACAGAGGAAAACACATGAAAGCAAATTGTAAATACAAACATAAAAAATAGAAGAGGAAATGAGGTCATTCCAGGTGGCTCAGGTTCTGACATGCAGCATGGACCTTTTCACTTGTATTTTGGGAAACGTCTGCTTCCCTGGGTGCTGCAAATGGATGGGTGTGAGCCTTGCTCAGGTTTGAAACCTGTCTCAGATCTGCCTAACAAAAGTGTTGCTTCTGATTTCAACAGGATTGCCTCTGATTCAGGTTGCTACGAGCAAATGGAACAATTAGCACCAGACAACTTCACCACCTCCTCTCACACGGTTCCTGATCTCACAGACAGTTGTGACATAACTCATCTTAAGCATGAGCCCTCCACAAAAGCTGTTTTCATAACTAGAGTTTTGCTTTGAACTAACTTCTGTCATCAGAAGCTGCTTCATTAATTCTGTAAGGCACGCTACAGCTAAAGTGAAAAAATTTCAGCACCGTCTTTGATGTCTTATCATCTTACTCTCAAAATGCTTGCAGCCTTTCACTTTCCACTGGATGTGTAGGATGGTTGTAAGATAAAGTGATGAAAGAATAAAAAGATCATATTTTAAAAGAGTGTAATCATAAAATTATTTCTAATAACTTCTAATTTTGAATAATAAAATATCATACCATTACAAAGTAGTAAAAATGTAATAAAATTGAGGTCTTAAGAAGATTTAAAATATAATTGCATCTTTTAATGTAATAATTATACAATTAAAATTACAAATCCACATATAGTAATTAAAAGAGAATCTCCTGCCATGACACTATCAGAGATTCTCACTGCATCACGTTCATTAATGAAGTTTCTATATACAATAGACTAATATAAAATCAATCCTCCTTAGATGATTTGTAGGGATTGGTTTTGACCTGGATGCAGTGTGAATCAGAATGCTGATTTCTGACTGATGGTGCATCCTTTTGGGTTCCCAAATTCATTGTCATCCCCACTCAGCTTTCTCCACGTCCTACACTCGAAGCTTGCCCCTATTTTTGCATTAAAATACCTGCAGCTGGATTTATGATATTATCTGGGGGCCTTCCTAGATTCCCCAGATTCCTTTGTGATATCCAAGATGACACAACTGCCCCAGTCCCAGAGTGCCTCCATCAGCCAGTTCTGTGTCTTGCCTTCCAAATGTCACCATTAAAAGGCTCAATTATGTGGTTAAACCACATGCTAAATAGCAGAATATTTGATAAACTAAGTTTTTTTCAGAGATATACATAATTTCTTGCAGTTAAGTAGACAAACCACTTGTATTTCAAATCTGTGCTTCCAGAAATATATCAGAGTTTGAAGAGCCCTAAAAGGATGTTTAACAACACATCTCCAGCTTCATAGATATAAAGTGATGTAGAATACAGAAGGGAACCAAGGCCTTTGCATTTAAATGACAAATTTTTTCAATGAATCAGTGTCAGCCAGGGAAGTGGAGGAAGCACAGATGAAAGCAGCTTTAGGGTCTATTTAAGATGGTAAAAACCGATTTTATTCACACCTTCCTCATGTAGCCTCTGTCTGGTATTTCAACTATATTCACTTTTGTGTCTTTCTAAAGTGTAGGTGTCACCTATTTAAAGGTGGAAAAAATACCTTTAAACACAAGGAGGTGAGTTTTATTACAAATGCCAAGAACTTCAGAGGTTGAAGATCTGTGATGATGTTCTTTCAAACAGGACCTGACTGTGCTTAGGGATATCAGCTTTGAAACAGTGTCTGATAAAAATGAGTTACAGATTTCATAAGGGGACGGGGACAGATTCACAGACTGACTGTACCTCAAAAGCAAAATCACAGTGAGTTGGAGGAAAGGCTAGGCTGGAACTCACTAAAATTTCCTTGAGCTTTTTGACTCGAGGGAAACTTTAATTTGTGGAATGTTTCTTCACAAACCTCATCACATGAATGGACACGACCAGTAGGCCAGGAGAGGTTGGTGTGGAAAGGCAGGTCTGGAGATGTGTGACTGGTGGGGAAGGCTCAGTGAGGAAGACAATGTGTTTTCCTGCTGCTCAGGAGTTCAGGAGCCCCAGCCACCAGCAGAAAGGATAATGGGGCCAAGAAAAGCTGTGGAAGACTCCCACAAACCTGCCACAGTGTGCAAGCACTCTCCTGTTCTGCTTGCTTTGTACCTTGCTCCTGCCAGCTTCATTTGTAATTATTCAACATGTAATTCACACGTAATTATTGCATAGCAAGGGACAACAGGCCGTGGGTGCCTTTCCCCTCTCTCCACTCAGCTGTTGGAATTTGTACCCTCTGCCCTGCAAGTTTGCTCTACCCCAGCTTGAAATGTTCTGAACAATTGTTAAAAGTCACCCACAACTTTGGTTACACATCAGGAAAATGTCAGCCACAGATCTGGCAAATATCTAACACATGTGACTGGTAACTGAGCTATAAATGGAAGGAATGAGGTTTTTCACAGAAGAACCATCCCAGCACTGTTCAGGTTGTGCTGTTGGTCTGACAACCTGTTATCTGTTGTACACACAGGGTGGGGAAAAGAAACCCCTGCTGCACATCATTGTTGCCTTGTACTGCACCTTCTTTGCCTGCTGCAGAAGAAAAGAAAACAAAGGGCTGTTGGAACCTCAAACTGGTGAAATATTCATATTTACTGTCTTTTCTTTTTATTCCTCCTTGCAAAGTCTCCTTGGTTGAAAGACAGGGGAGAGGATTGTCTTGGAAGTGATGTTACCCTGACTTCTTCACCTCAGACATATGCTTTCATCTAACTGGGGATTTTTATTTCAGAGAATGCTCTGGGCTACAGAAGATACATTTCATGATTGCAGAATCTGCCCCTAATCTCCCAATCAGGAGTTTGTTACCTCACACTGAAAACAAACAGAAATCCCATAGCAGGGAAGAAATTCAATCATAGTTCTGACTGATGCATTTCTCTTCTCTGGACACAGAAATTCAGCCTGGAGACATGCAAACCTGGAGCTTTTCTCCTCGCTGTGCCTGCAGTGAGGATTGTGCTGATTCTGCAGGGTGCTGGCACCCACAAAGCAGAACTGGAAATTGGGTTAAGCAGTACATTCAAGCAGTCACAGCACTGAACAGGGAGCCAGTGTGACTACACTCTCTTTCAAATATTGCCCTGCTCTGCCTTTAGGCAGGACAATTCACCCCTCCATGCCTTGGTTTTCCCTCTGAACTCCCAGCCAGATTGTGTTCTTGCTATTTGTTCTGGTGCACTGCTTCATTCCTCGACACTCAGCTTCAGTTGTGGCTATCAGCTACTATCATATGTAATAGCAAATAAACATAACAGTTATCATGTGTAATAGCAAATAAACATAACAGTTAACATTAGAATGTCAAATCAGGCTTAATGTTGTGTGTGCCCATGTTTATTAGTGCTTTGTACAGTATGTGTTTCATAGGGAAAATTTATCTTTTCTGTGTAATAAAGAGTTTTGGCAGGGACTGGGTGAAATTTAATTAAACTTTTGGTGCTGTTGGAAGCATGCAGAGCTAAAGTGTAGGTGTTTTCTCAAAACAGATAAAATTTCCAGGAAAAATTTACACAAAATATTGGTCAAGAACAGTCATTAAGAAAAGACAGGGGCCAGTGGTCCCCCATCTGTGCTTCCCATCTATCCTCTCTCTGTTCCTCCACAGGACAGCAGCTTGCTAAAATTAAATTTGAAAGAGGACAATGTAAGCCAAAGTCAATAACCCTCTAAATATAGCAGAATATCTTTTCAGGAGAAAAAAGTGAAGCATATCAGGAACTGAGGAATCAGAGAGTCTTTAGTCAAATAAAGCAAAAAGAGTTTTCTCTGGTTCATGCACACTAGACTTGGCAGAATCCCAAAGTATGGGTTGAATCCCGAAGTTTGATCAAAGGAACAGACTCTGAACGTGGACAGAAATCTCTCATGCAGGATTTTCTTTTGTTCCTAGTGAAATGAAATGTATTAAGATGGATAGAAAGGAGAAAACTAGAGCTTTATACTACAAAGAAGCCTTACATTAGCAGAGTTAGATTCACAGCTTAGGACAGCTTTCCCACTATGTGATATGAACAGCAACAGAGAAATTCAAACAGATTTGGCCATCTCCTGTTCATTCACAAGAAAAATGAAATCAGCAAAAGCTCATTTCTCATAAATTGTAATTTTTCCAGTCAATATCTTGCTGCAAGTCTAATCATCTTGAATACATACACAGGAGGCATTTCCAGCTCAGCCAGTATGATGAAGTAATAAAGCTAGGAATAAGAAGTTGCATAGTGTTCCCCATCCACTATCTGTATTGGAATACAATTAATTCTCATTTTCAGGAACTGTATTTTTTACATATGCACACATATGTTTTCTGAGAGTAAGAAGCAACATTTTGTTATATTCCAGTTACTAAAGTCTTTCTTCTTAATTGAGAAAAATGTTAGAAAATAAGCTGATACCAGCCTGCTCCTCTGGCTACTGTTTTATTTCGTCAGGGAGTAGTTTATTTTAATTTGTAATATTTAATGCACAGTGGGTGTTTAAAAGAGACTGCTCCATCCTTCAAAGTAATAAATGGCATGCAGCAAAAGAAAATGTTTCTATGACTGCTTTAAATCTCTTGGGAAATGATGAATTGAAAAGTACTATTGTCCAAGCACTGAAATAGATTACCAGCAAAGATCTGGCTCCAGTAGGTCACCAATTACATCAAGGCAGCAGAAATGGCTATTTGACTTTCAGTCACAACTTCACAGCGTGAGCCATCTCACCGCTATTTATTCACTCTAATATAGTTCTCAATCAAACACCTTTTACTCCTTCCATAGGTACTCATAGGACTCTCCTGCATACTATTCTGCTGAATGGCCTAGAAAGATCTAACAAATAACTACAGGTCAATCGTGTACTCCTGCCCTGGGGATCGTGATTTAAAAGATCGGTATCACGTTTTGGTCTTTCTGCTTGTACTGTAATTTTAAAAGTAGATGACACAACAATGCATGAAATGAGTTTTTAAAATGGAATGAAAAATCATTTTCCAATACACTTTAAACTGCCTTTGTTAACTCCCACTCTCAGGAACTTTAATGGCATAGTGCTAAGGGGCATTCCTAGCTGATGCTAATCATTATATCTTGTGTTTGCTTCAACAGTGTTTATAGCAGTGGATCTGGCTCAGCAATTGCAGCTACAATATGTTTCCTTTAAATATTGCCCCTGATTTCCTCACTCCTTATTAGCATTGAAATGTCATTTATTGAAGCAGGTTAAGGATTTCAGAAGCCTTCATATGAGATGGGTTAACTCCATGCAAGCTGTGGTCTCCTTGGCAATACTTTTGATTTTCAACTTGCACATCAGCTTTCATGTGAGCAGGATAGCGTGCACTTGGCTCCTTGTCACTTCCAGCTCAGGAAATTAAATAAATTAGCATTATTGGATTTTTGTGGTGCTTTACATCTCTGCTAGATCAGCTAAAGCGAAAACAGCAAGGACAGCATTCTCCTGAGTGAGATGATGTCTCTACTTTGGCCCCAAGCCCATACAAAAATATGAACTTGTAGACGTAGTGTCTCTTGCATGGAGAAACTGCTGAACTGGATTATTTGCTGTCGTGGTTTCACCCCAGCCAGCAGCCAAGCCCCACACAGCCACTCACTCCTCCTCCAGAGGGGTCAAGGAGAGAATAGGAAGGGTAAAGGTAGAAAACTCATGGGTTGAGAGAAAGGCAATTTAATACGGAAAGAAAAAACCCCATCACAGGAACAGTGACTTGGGAACACAAACACCATCACACCAAACATTCCCACCTTCCTTCTTCTGATCATGATGTCACATGGTCTGGAATATCCCTTTGGTCACTTTGGGTCACCTGTCCTGGCTGTGTCTCTTCCCAGTCTCCCACACAGCCCCAAATTTCTTGCTTACAAAGAGCAGAAAAGGCCTTGGCTCTTTGTAATTTGTTACTGCTCAGCAATAGCAAAAACATCTCTATATTAACTACTCTGTGTTCAGCACAAACCCAAACCAGCCCCATACCAGCCTCTGTGAAAAAAATTAACTCTGCCCCAGCCAAAACCAGCACACTTGTTCTGAGTAAGAAATTTCCCAGGATAATTTAATGGGGACACAGGGTTTAGTTGCTTTTACCACACCAAGAATTCAGTCCCATTTGCCATTCCAGCTGCATTCTGTACCCTCCACTGATTGCAATTTTAGGCACTACTCAAACTGTGAGCTCTCTACCAAGTAAAACAAGATTTGGAACACATTTAATCCTGTGCTGTCTTTACAGGAAAAGATGGGACAGCCTTTCAAATGCAGTCCTGGAACCACCCCAAAAAAAAAATGTAGCATCAGACACACAGAAACATACAGGACCTTTTCCAGGGTGCAACCACTCCTAAAGATTTTCAAAAATGTGCTGTGAAAAGGTATCATCACAGAAAAGGATATGTTGTACAAAGGTACAGATCAGAGTAACTCCAGTTCATGAAGGAAATTATATGTACGTGAAAGAAACTCTCTAACTCAGCGTATTTATGGGGTTTATATTTTTTTTTTCCTCTCTGCTTAGATGACTTTGGTTTCAGAGACTAGTTTGGGGGGGGTTTGGTGCTTTTTTGCTTTTTGCTGTTTTTTTTTTTTTTTTTTTTTTGAAAACACATAGGAGGCTGGATTTGTTCTCCATCAAATCTCCAAACACATGGGTCAGGTGTTGTTATCATGTATCACCTTCACTCTCTTTCACATTACAGGCAATGAGACTCCTCTAAACATTGCAGGGCTTAGAGCAGACTTTTCACAGACCTCAGTTATTTATTTTTTTGTAAACTCCCTGCTGGCATTTTAAAGACTCTGACAACTTGATAAAAATGTCTTTGAGATATTGTTTAACAGCCTTTCACTTAACCTGTGCTCTCTCAGGGCTCTCCACTGTTCTTATTTCCATGCAGAGCTCTTCTGTGCCCTGAAGCCACCTCCAGATTATTACACTGGTATACACATACCACTAATGCTAAATGGTTCTTTTCACTTGTGCACACATCAACTAATCAACATGAGGGACCTGCAGTCATCAATCTGAAAGCCTTGTTTGCCATCATCACCGCTGAGGCCTATAGATCAATAAAAAGATGATATTGTTTATATAAAACCCAATAAACAAGTCCTGTCTGAGGCTTACATATGGTTTCATTCATTCTAATAAAGGAAGTGCATCTCTTATGAGCTTTAGCCCATCAGATTTCGTAAACTGCTTATTCACTTCAACAATCACTGACACAAGGATATTGTTGTATCCAAGTCTAGGTCAAGCAAGGCTTACTTGATCTCATCCCATTTCCATAATAATCTCTGTCATTTCTCTAAGAATAAGAAGGTAAGGGCACTTTTATTGCTGCAATAAAAACAGCAAAGTGATCTTCTGATGGCACTTAATTAGATTCATTTTATCTTCTTTGACTGAGCATGACATACTGTAACCCTTATTTATGAAGTAAAAATGAATGTCTTATGGTTCCTAACACAATTGAAGAAGAAATTACCGTGGTATTCCGCTTAATCTGTGTTTGTATCTGACATAAATGATCTTAAGATAAATTACAGGAAATTATTTTCTACTCCTGGTAACCATAACAACAGATGAGAATTGGTTCTAGTTCAACTTACTGACTGCTCCTGAACTCTTCTGTAATGTGTAATAAAAATTATAAGACAAAAGCAATCCACAGACTTTTGCTTTTGTTTGTGTAGGAGCAATTTGTGAAGCACTGAAAGGTAATTTTAGGTTTAAATTAAGCTTCAGTCTTTCAGCTCTCCATCAGAGGTAGGGTGAAATGCATTCCTGTTTCAAAGTGTGATGGCATACAGGTAATGGATTTTTCCTGGGAAGGGACACGTGGCAAAGTTTAATGAAAACCTCCACGAATTGTGCAGAAGTGAGCAAAATCTGAGTATAACTGGAGAGGATTTTAGAAAACACTGCAGATGTGAGCAACCCCTACGAGTGTCTTTGAAGGACAGCAGGAACAGGTAGTGAATTCATTGCCATGACAAGCTGATACAAATAGTAGGGACCTGAAAAGCTTGGAGGATTTAAAGAAGCTAAATTGAGCAGAGTAGGTCAGTGCAATGAGTGAGATTTCACAACTGGAAAAAGAGCCCTCAGTGCACAGGGACATAGATAAGAGTTTTGAAGAAATTCTGATTTTTTAATTAAACAGGTCTAAAAGTATCCCACAGTCACCAGATAACATGACTTGGTAAGGGCCTCAAAAGATCCCTGGTTCAACATAATCCTCAAAGCAGGGTCTGCTATGAGATCAAAAATGGTTGCTCAGCACACCAGCTGACTCGAAAACCTCCAAGGATGGAGACAGCAAAACCTCTGTGAGAAACCTGCTCCACATCTTAACTGGTTTAAGACTCACATAGCAAAAACCAAGGACTCTCCTGACACATGCCAGACTTCCACGGCCTTGGCTAGGGAAATAGTGGGATCTAAGTCAGGTTTTTTCCCTACTTTTTCTAATTAGCTGCAAACAGCCACAGCTTCGTGGTAAGATGGGCTCAGTGTTGGTATTCAGCTCTCTGGTCTCATACCATCTGTTAGACCTGAGAGAAGGCTTAGAAAGGACTGGTGACAAAAAAAGAGCCTGGAAAACAAAGCACAGATCAGCTCTCACACAAGTGATACCTGACAGCACCCATGAGTTTTGCCAGAACAGGAGATGACACAAGAATTACCAGTTGTTGTGTGCTCTCAGCTGAGACTTTAGATGCAGCAATTTTGAGATGGGGAGAGATGCATTTTTAAAAGCCACCAGGTGAGCACCAACAAAAGGGCAGAAGTATTTTGGAGGACCTGTGATCAGAATGATTTGATGCCCAGCAAGTGCTAAATTCATTTAAATACATACATTGACACAGGATGATGCAGAGTGCAACAACTTTTAAAAGATATGCAGGCTAATAAGTACTAGACAAAAGAAACAATTCTTCAAGCCAAAAAAGTTGCATTTAGTGCATTCACAGGATATGTTTACACATTATTGTGAGAGAAATCAAGAATGACTCCTACCTGCAGTACAGTTCAAGGTTAAAATTGGGAGTGAGGTGAGAGCACTGTGCCAAGGCTGAGTGTACGAACCTCTGGTATGAAGAGAATTGGCAGACTAGCCCGGTTATCTCAGAATCTCTTCTTTCTGCATGACTCTATAAAAATCTTCATATACACGGGCATTTCCTAAGCTGATCCAGGTAGGAGAAAGAAGAAAACAGACAACTAACCAGGACAGGAGAGCCGGTGAGTTGGAGCAGATGCAGTGTGGGACAGGACAGGTAGATCTCAGTACCGTGCTCGTTTGAGGGAATGGATGAAGATTTATTTTGACTGCAGATGGTAGACTACAAAATGAGTGTCCACTGCATGACCTGGCAGGCAGCAGAACTATCAGAATAGATTGGAAAGATGTCAGCACAGCAAAACATTTGGATATAGGTTGCCCTGGCACCGTGAAATTGGAGGTTAGACCACAAAGAGCACTGGGTGTCTCACACTTTCTCCTGTGTTTTGCTCTCAGAAAAGAATTGCATGGCAGGCTACTTCCAGCAGGACAGCCCTTTCAAATATGCATTTACACCCACCAGGGACCTAACACATGATGACTGGATGTCAGTAAAGCTGGGGCAGTTTACATCAGGCTGTTTGCAATTATTTCTTTCCTTTCTGAAAACCATTTTACAGATAATAATAAAATTACATAGCAATTAAGTAGTGAGTCATTGCACCCTGTGGAAGCAATTGAATAGATGGTGGGGCAACATCCATCCTGAAGTGGTTAATTATTTGTCTTAAGAAACAGACCTTCTTCCATGGAAGCATCTGAAGGTCACTGCTTTCAGTCAGGGTGTGTCTAATCCCAGCAGATCAACACACAAAACAACACAATCTGTGTGTGCAGTGTCCCCTGCAGAGCAAATGGGAAACCACTACAACAAGAAGGCAAGGAGGTTTGGCTAACATCAAAATAATCAGATTTGCTCTCCCTTCTTCTTCAGTTCCACTGAACAAATTCAAAACCCACTAATGTCAGGTCATTTTATCTGGTTAATCAGCTTTAACCCTCAAATTGTCAATGAGCACAAGGTTTAAAGAACTTAATGCTAAAGGACAGTTAAAGAAATTCTGTTCTACCTAGCATGTTCAGAGAAAAAACATTTAAGTCTCTGACTTTTTGTCATACAAGCAAGAGCAACAACTATATCACACTTTAAAAAATTATGACGGGAAATTCTTGACGATGGCAACGCCATTTTATGATTTCTAAGAACAGTTGCATTCCACCCTAATTTCCCAACTGAATAGCAGATGCTCTTCAGTAAAAAGCTGTTATCATTTTATCTGTTTTACAATATGTCATGTATATTTTGCCAATCACATTTTGGCTCCCATCGCAGTGTCTGCTGTAATGCAATTGTAAGCTTGTTTAATCAGTTCAGCATAATCTGGTGCTTTCAACACTGCGAGCACGCACACACACACATGCACATCATGCACTGCCCACACTATTCCCTTTTGCCTTGTAAAATAGAGATACATCACCCCATCCATTTGTTAGGCAGAACCCGCCTTTGAAGGGCTGTGTGAAGTTCTACTTAAAATGGATGGCACAATATGCTACATGGTTTTTTACCTGGCTGAGCAGCTATTCATTAAAAAACATGGCCTTAATTGGTGTTGCCTCACATTTGTTTTAAAGCAGATTATTAGGTTACACATGGCACGATGCACGCTGCTGTTTTGCAGTTCAAAACCGTGAATCAAAAAAAGCTACTTAAACTTTGTACCTGTGCAAATAGAGACTTTCATCTTCACAAGCTTAACAATTTATCCTCCCAAAACTCATCCATCAATCTGTAGACTGATTTCCCTTGAAAACACCTGGTATTAGCTCGTTCTGTTGCAAGCTCTGGTTATTTCCAAGGCTGCTGACACCAATTTACATGAAAATTCCCATTTCACATATCTATTCACAAAGAGGCACATCCAGCTTGAGCTGAGTTTGTTCTGCGGTACAGAAATCTTACAGAAGGTGGCAGCTGGGTTTTGTGACTCCTCAGCTCTTCTTTTTTTTTTTTTTGCTGTCACCCTGTTACTCCTGTGATGGTTGTTCCTGCTGGCCCTCAGCTGCACTGGCCAGGAGGGTCCATGGCCATGGTCAGTAGCTTTTACTGGGCCTTGCACATAAAAACCTCAAGTCAGCAAGAATAAAGAGCAGCCCTCAGCACTTTTTTATACTGCCATTACACACTGCTTGCTTTTCATTAAGGGAGAACTAGAAACGTAGCTTTTCACTGGGTATAGCATCATCACAGTCACTGGGTGTAACAGCTCCAGCAAAACCCCCTGATTAACAGCACAAGGAGTGATGGTTTCAGACTTCAGCCATGGAGGAACCTTCACACTGGCATTAACATCCTGAATCTCCCTAAAAGAAAGTTTTCTGACCAAGTCTTTCACACTGATAGAAGGGAAGGGAGGGAGAAGCTCTCACTGCTATCACAAGGGTTGGTGTCTGTGGACACTGTGCAGGACAAAGTCTTTGCCTGGACTGCAGAGGGTGGGAATCTGCTGCATCTGCACCCCTTGGCTCATCCCAGAATATGCCCTCCTGAGTTCTGGAGCAGCCTTCTCAATTCCTAGTCCAGCCAGTCCTGGGCAGCCTGTAGATGGGGATTAGGACCTGGCCAGAAAACTGGACAAAAGCTCATTTAGAAGTGAAAATCTGTGAGATGTTTGAAAAGAAAGAGCTTTGATAGAAAGTCAGCTTATCCATGGACATCTCCATCAGTCAAATGGAATGAGAAGAAAACAATTTGCTTCCAGTTAATGATGCAAAAAAAACTGCCTTGTGGCAGAGAACTCCCAAGAACTCTGTTTCTCCCACCCCATTCCTGAAGGGACTCTATGCTTAAAACTTGTGCATCTTTAGTTCAGATGGAGATGCAAAGCCTCAAATAATCCCCCAGGGGTACAGTTTTGAGAGGGTGTGATCACTGCCTTATCCATGGGAATGCACTGGGGGGCACTGGGAAAGTGTTACCTGGAGCAAGAGGTACCCACACTTAGGTATGGAAGGATTTATAAAAGAAACCTTGGCAACAATGGGAATCTGCAGAGTGAGAACAGCCACACACAAGACAAGCATTCAGCTCACAGCCCAGGTGATTGTTCAGAGATGAAGATGGGAAAATAATTTTGACCCCATGAAAAGACAAGGGAGAACAGGGCTGACACTTCTAGAAATGGGGGTGAAGCTGGGTGAGTAGTGATGGAAGTGCCAAGCAATGATTTCTTCTGCCTCCCAACAAATATTACTATAAAAGCTCAGTGGCGTGCACATTTGCCTGTAAGGCAAGTTTTAAAGCAAACTTCATATTGTTCTTGAAGTGTTTATTTGCTCATCCAGCAAGAGAAGAGAAACCACCCTGCAATTTTTCTCATCAGTTATAAAAATCTCAGCAGGTGGTAGAGAATGAAAATTAATTTGGGATGATACTATCTGCACTGGAGAAAAAGGCACAACCACAAAACCCCAGAGATTTCAGTGGGTCAGGTATCTATGTCGTTTGCCTAATGGAAAAAATTGACTAGAGGAGTCAAAAAATATCATTCAATAATAATAAAATAATCTACCATGGTCTTGTTTCAAATTTCAAGCCAATTTTAAAAATTATTACCAAAAATTTGTCAAAAGATATCATATACAGATTACATTAGACTATAAGGTAAAGTGCATCTATAAGTACATATATAAAGACATATACACTTCTTGAGACCAAAACCAATATCAACTTTTTAAACTTTCTGTAGTCACTGTAAGTGAATAAAAAAGCTTGAGAATTATTCCTCTGGCTGTTCCAGTGGCATTCCAGGCAAAAAGCTTCCCTGAGAAATTTCATTTTGAGTGGGTGTATTTTCAGTTCTCCAAAACAGCAGTGATTTCACAATTTGTTATCTCTAGAAATGATAATTAAAAGTTACAAACCTGCATTTTTTATTCTTCTGTTTATTCAGACTTCAAATCAATAGACTACCTTGGAGGCACCAAATCCTCCCCCAGCCAGCTCTCACAGCTGCACAGACTGTTTTGTGCTGTTTGCTGCCTAGTGAGATGCCATATTTTTTTTTTCTGAGCACTGAAAAGGAGGAAGCATATTCCAAAACCTGAGAAAGTACTTACAGCTTTCATGCAAAGATGCCAAATGATTAATGTGTTGGGAGAAACAGATGGAGGTTCCTTTATCTCAACCGTGTTTCACCTCTTGAAACAGCAAAGAATATGGCCCAAAGGCAGAAGTGTCATTTCTTGCCTCAAAGACATTTGTTCCCCAACCATTGAGAAATGCTTTTATCTTCCCTGTGCAATAATTACAGTGCATCAAAAGGCCAAGAAGGCACTAAACTACACCTGACTTGTCACTGGAGTTTGATATTTTAATGCAACATGTCCCATAGTTGCTTGTTTCTGTGTTTTATCTTATCACTTCAAGCTCTGTCATCTTGGGTGCAGTACTGCAAGCAAGGTTATTTATCTGTGTGCTAGAGGAGTTCCACCAGGCTCGTCCCTCTTCCTCACTCTTCTGGAAGAAAAGTCCTGCAGATCAGACAGGTCAAGCTGACCCTTTAATCTATCTCCCACAGCCTCTGGTGAGGCTGGGCTTTCCTCCCTGCTCCCAACACTTTGTGTTCTTTCACAGATCTTTCCAGTCACTCACATCTTTGAGCAATAACTCCAATGAGTTATTACTGCACTCTCAGCTGCAGTCAGTACAACACCTCACTCCCATCAACGCTTTCTCAGAGGCTGCACCAGCTCCCACCTTTCACTGGGAGCTTGCTGATATTTCCCCATCACTCACCCATCAGTCCCAGGATTTACTCTTTGCTAAAAACAATCGATGCAGAGCAGTCCCTGCTTCATGGATGAAGCACCAGGTAGCACCGACCTCAGTCCCAGTGAATACCCCTGCTGTTCTGCAGAGCTTGTCAGCCCAGTCTGGAGAGCTCAGCAGAGGACATGTTTGAGCCCACTGTCCCATGTGAGTTGCAGTGTGAACAACCACCTTTGGAGCAGGGGATTTTAGGGAGCAGCAGTGTCATTACTGCAGGGATTCCAATCCCTCACAAGCCCCAACCTGGACATGTCCATCTATCTACTTCAGCATGGACAAAGAAAGAGCAGGACTCTGCATATCTGGCAAAAGGGACTAGGAGAGTATGTCAAACAGGCCAGGAGGCACAAGGCACAGTGATGTGATTACAGTTTGCACACCAGCTGATTTGCCACTGTCAGGGGTATTGTTGGAAACTTCACAGAAATGAGCTGCAGGGTCTTGCTGTTGTGGTTGTGAGCTGACCCCACTCACACAGCCCTGGAGCTTCACAGCCTTGCAGCACAAAGAGCCTGCAGGGCTGGTTTGTGCTCCTCACAGATCCTTTTTAGGGAAGTCTCCTGATTATTCAAATAATTGTAAAACGCTGTTAAAGATGAGGATGTGTTCTGGTGTCTCAGAAAACAATAACAGCAAAACACTTCCCACTTTATTGGTCTACAGGGTTATCATAATTACTGGAATGACTAGCTGGTGGGTTGCACATATTGATTCTCTGCCAGGCTGGGGAAGTGCAGATCTAGACACCAGCATAATAAATCTAAGTACCAGGCTGACAGAATATGCTCTTGAGCTATGCAGCAGCTACTGCAAATGCTATTTGTGGAAAAGAGGGGCCATGATTGATAAACATCTTTTAATTAGCATGTTTGAGGAACACTTGATCTCTCAAGGATGAAAAAAACCAATACACAACTGGAAGCAAACATGGAGAACATCCAATTAAAAGAATTTCATCCCTGTACCACTATTTCCATTTTTGTAGAAGAACAGACAGATTCATGACCTTGTGCATCGAGAACTCAACATATTCCAATATGGTGGAGTTCAATCCGTAGAAAACCTGCATATTTTGCTATGAGAATCTGCTCTTTATAAACCTCTTAAATAAAGGAAATAGCTTCTAGCTACATCATCTTGCAACATTTAATGAGTCAGGGAAAGGTCTTCTTTTCCATCACGCAGGTGGGAGTTGTGTTACAGGCAGCTGAAGCCATGGAAAAGGAGTGTAAGCCCTTGTCCCTGCAGCACAGTGCTCAGTGTGAGGAAATCAGACAGCAAAAGTGATAAACAGGTAAAGGAATGCGTGCTGGACCCCGTGAGCAATGGTGCAGCTCGGGAAGTACTTTCTGTGTTTAGGTATTGCATTAGCTGTGTCAGGGGCCTGTACCCCCAAACCAGGTTAAAATCCTGGAGCACACTCGGGGGCAGCTGGGCTCAGCTACAGCCAGTCCTGCAGCAGAGGGAGAAGGCTGAGGCCACCAGGCTGCGTTTACACTCCCCTGGAAGGAGGACTGGCTCTGCTGGAGAGCCAGACGGCTCCGGCTCTCACATCACTGCTCATACTGCTGGCTAGCTTCTGCAGCATCAGAAACGCTCTTGTGCCATATTAGCTCTTCAAGACAGACAGGCAGATGCTTTCTAATTATAAGATACTGCTTCTTATTGGAGCAGGGAGATGGGTTTCTCCCAAACAGCAAACCACTGGATATAATCACTCCTGTTTTCTGTAGAATCCAGACAAATGCTTTTAAATGTTTTAGTTATATCTTCCTTTTATATTGAAGTGATGTAGCGTAATCCCACCAGGCTCAGCTTTGCTGTCACTGAATTAAAAGCAGAATTGTGCCCTCCAAAGCTAATATTGTATGGATGCCCTATAAACTCATTTTAATCTCCAGCCCACGTACCTTCTTTGCAAGTTAATGTGGCATGTTTCAAGGAGAAGTGAACAGAATCATGATGATCACAGAATTCTCCTGAGAGTTTCCACATCAGATAAGAAAATAAAGACTGATATCTTGGTCCTGAGGTCAGTGACAGGTAAATCATCACATTCAGCATTCCCTCCTCTTGACCATGCCATTTGCCTTTTGCAGAATGAATTGAGCCTGCAGAAATGTCCTGATGGATGTCCCTGAGAGTTGGATCTGATCCATAACTGTTTAAACTACACCTGTGAATTGAACCTGCTTTACACACAACCTCTGAAAGACGCTAAGCTGCAGGAATGCAAATAGATGATGGTGTATGATGACTTTAAATTATAGTAAAGTGATCCATGGAGAGGGGAAAAGCTGCTATCAAGAGAGTAAGTGAATGCAAAGAAAGACATCGGGAACATTGATTTGTGTGCTTTGCTCATGTAGCACTCCTCCCTGAGGGGGAGAAGTGGAGAGGGATGCAAAATAGAGTGACGGACCTGTGGGATAGAGGCACCTGTAATCTGGTGTGTATAAATATGGATATAACTGTCTTCAGAATCTAATCAGCAGTGACTCTAGACTAGTACATAGTTCAGCAGCCCTGGCTCTGCAGGGGCTTAGCTGCCTTCATACAAATCATCAAGTTGGAGGCTGCCCACATTTTCTTCCCTTCCAATACGAGGAAGATGCTCCCTGCATAGGGCAGTCCTTGGAGCAGGCAGGGGGCTTTGCAACCCTGCTGCTTTGTCATTGCTCCAGGGTGGCACAAGGATGAGGAGACAAGCAAGACGTTCTGTGGAGCCCTAGCCAGGCATCCACTGCTGGGGCAGGCTCTCTTCGGGATTTAATAACTCCTTTGTGCTGGGCACATTAACAACAGCATCTCTGCAGCATGGTCGTGTATGTGCTGCATCGGTGACTGACATCATTCAAACAATGGGTTCATTGATTAGTTGCTCCCATTTCACAGAAAGGTCCCCTGAGGCTTTTCATCCCACCCCCATGAGTGCAGAGAGTTTGCCAAGACAGCTCCCTCCCCTTTACCAGGCAACTGGGTTAGGGCAACAACAGGCTGACCTCTAAGCAGAATTTCTGTCATCTATTCCTCTGCATCAGGAAATGTAAATGCTCCTTCCTGCCTCATGGTCCATTCAGGATAAGCCCTGCTATTCCCTTCAACTCTAACTTGGTGAATACAGCAGTGCATTAGGAGTGTACTGGATGCATCTTGGTCCTACTTCATTTCATTCTTCTGCTAACAATCAGCCAATTTAAAAGGCTTACAACTAATGCATGACACTTTTCAGAAAAGCAGCATATGCTCCTAATTTCCTTTAACAGTCCATTTTCATTCAATTCATCTAGTTTTGTCCATTCTCTATAGACTAAAAGATTTCATTTGTATTCAGTTTTTCCTTGTAAAGAGAAGGTTTTTGGGGAAGGGAAGCAATAACATCCTTTAAGTTCAAGGAGTTTGTTTTAAAGAAACATTTCCATTAAAAGAAAAAGACCAAAAATATATTTTAAAATTGTCTGTCTTATTAGTGCATAATTTAAGTGGAGAAGTGTCACTCTTCTATTATGCTAATGATTTTTAAAAAGGGGTAAAAAAAATTTACCTGTAAAGAACAATCACACATCTCTTCTTGCAACAGAAAGGCATCATTATAAATAAGAAAAGAAGAGACACGTACATATTTAAATGAATGATCCAGTGTGAGGATACATGAGAGTGATTTGTGTCTTGAAGCTCTGCTGTCACTTAAATTATGCCTGATGAGCATTTAATGAATGTTCACAGGAAAAACATCTACTCATATTATTTTATTTGGGAACAGGGAAGGCAGCAGCCGTTTTTAGGGGACAAAACTTAATGGATTTTCTTTCAGCTCAGTAGATACATTGATACTTGTAAATCTTTTCTAAGTGTGCTACTGTAATTATAAATCTTTTAGCTATATTTTTCATTAGAGAGCATTAAGGTAAATATTCTCTCCCAGAGAAGATATATTTGGCATATAGGTTTTTAAAGCTGACATTTAAGTACTCACTGCAGTGTTGCAGCTGTTCAATAACATTATTCTTATTATTCATTATTTAGGGTTTGTAGTCCTGGCTGCACGGTTCTTCTGCTTTAAAGCAACAAGACCCTTGATTTACCAATCACATGCAGCCAGTTGTTACCTAGAAGAGAAAGAAGAGCCTGCAGGAAACCACATCTTGTCATTTTCTGATCTACTCTTGGCAATCCTATATCCATTTATCTGGAGGAACAAACTGTACCCCACAGATTTCACTAGCACAGTATGGCCCCTACACAGGGGAACAGAAGATGAGGTCTTTTGGAAGCTTCCTCAGCACTGGATTTGTGTCTAGACCAGCTCAGCCCCGGGAGAGCAGGTCAGAAACAGCCAGCCCATTTCCCTTCTTCCTTCCCAGCTGCTTGCTCTGTTGGATAGCCCAAATCCCATTGCAGAAGTCACAATTATTGCCTTACAAGAGCAGATCCATTCCATGCTCCCTGGGTGACATCCAAAGCCAGAGCAGCAGTGTGTGCACCTTGATGTACATCTGGACTGTGCAGTGATGCTCCATGGTACAAAGTTTTCTTTGGTTAGAGCCATATTAAGAGCTGCAAGACCTATTTTGGCTCTCTATGGGCTGGTAACAAAACTTTCTTGCTTTACCATCTTGCCATGTGCCGTGTGTTACATGTTTCATAGGCATTCTTGGGGAATCCTGCAGGATTAAGTTTATCAGGGCACCACAGCATGCTTAGCTCCAAGCACACACTCATATGCCACGGGAATCAATTGTGAGTGAAAGGAGGAGCACGTTCGGAGCCCCCACTCATCATATTCAGTGTCAGATGATCATCTCCATCATGTTCTGTCTGTTAATAACCCAAGGTGTGTGTAAATCTAACACCACGAGCACAACAACCTATCCTCAGTTAAATCACATTTACCAGTTTTGCTCAACTCACCTTGACACTGGCCAGGGCAAGCTGGATAATATGGATCCCTAAGACCTACCCTGAAATGCAGCTTTGGCAAAGCTCAGAAGGAAACACAGGAGCAGGGAAGCTTCTTAACTACCCTGGTCTAATATTCACTTGTCATGTTTTTTGTAATACTGCAATTTCCGTGCTTGGAACTCTGAGTGAAGTAGCAAAACACTCATTTGGCAGGTAAGTGAAATCAGGACAAAACCAATCACTAGCCCAGAGAAGTGAAGTGATTTACTGAGAGCAGTGGGATACACACAGGAGAGCACCCCCTCCTCAGATGTGCTAGACAGGGTGGAGAGGCTTGATGAGCAGCCATGGGCAAGTGAACCTTAAAGAGGGAATTACAAAACCAAGAGTTTTCAGGTATATTTCTCT
Organism: Daphoenositta chrysoptera; assembly: GCA_013397915.1. NCBI lineage: Eukaryota > Metazoa > Chordata > Aves > Passeriformes > Daphoenositta > Daphoenositta chrysoptera. The sequence goes on along the minus strand of VZRO01008265.1, from coordinate 96,510 downwards.
GAAACTCATTTTTTTGTTTGTTTGTTTTGGGGTTTTTTTTTGGTTTTTCTGTAGCACAGCACATGAGGTCTTAACATTGCCTCCAGAGTGAGAAAGTAAACAAACAAAAAGAGCCATAAAGAATTTTCTTCCCACCAAGGGAGGAAAACCATGTAAAGTGGGACCCTCCTGCCCCTTTTCACGCAGCATTGGGCCACTGGGGAGAGCCCGGGGAGCTAAGCCTTGTTCTAGAAAATGTTTTGTTCTCAGCTGTTAAGAAAACACAGATTTTATTCCAAACATTAAATGCAGCTTTTAAATACAACTTGTTTCTTCATATTACAATTTGCAGAGTCCCAGATGGTTCCCTGTACATTTTCATGGTACTTAAAATGCTAATGTATTCCAACTTCTTCAGATGTTGTTTAACACACACACAAGCATGGCATACACCTTAAGTGAGGGTGTGAATAAAGAGCAAAATCACAAAGCTAGAATCTGGATATTTTGTTAAATGTTACCACTAAACCTCTTACTCCTCTCTCTGCCCCCTACCCCCAGCAAGAAAGAAATGGAAACATAACATCACATGGTTCAAGGCTCCCCTTTAGCAAGCTACAATTTAACCTCAGGTTATCCTGACATTCACATGCTGAAGGGAACACTTAGCGCACGTCATTGTGTAAGAACAGCTAAATGAGAACAAAAATATAGAAAAAGAGGTCAGAAAGGAAAGAATAATAATACAAGCAATTTACAGACCTCTATACAAAGTGCAGGCGATTTTGTAGCAGGCTGAACTGTGTCAGTGCATTTGCTCAGGACATTTAATATCTGGAGAAATGCTAAAAGGAAACACTAGCTACAGGTACAACTGCAAATATTTGAGGATAGAGGACAAACTAATATCCACACAATGGGCTAGTGGTCTGCTAAGGAGTGGTGTAATCATATCCTCTTCACTGAAAAAGCTCTCACACCAACCCAAGCCTTTGTCCATGAACATCTCCCCCACAAAAATCTCAGTTTTACTCATCAGTGCATCATAAGTGTAAATATCACAGACACTGTGTTGGCAGGATGAATATTTTGGCAAATGGATTTCATATTTCCACTCCTTGCGTCTCATCTCCACGGGTAAATGCTAAAAAATGAATAAATACTGAAATGATGACCAGTTGCAAATGTGATGGCTAGTTACTGGGTCTGGCCAAGTAAAGCATGCTGTGAAGACTCCTCATCCTTGGAGATGAGGTGATTGAGAGCACAAATGCTCCTGCACGTGTGTGGTGCACAGGACCAGCAGATTGATTATCTTAACACAGTTCCATGGTGCCTACAGATACCTGTGGCAGAGCACCTCAGTCCAAGGCCAGTAACTGAAAGTTTGCTTTGTTCCATTTCTATCACCACACAGGAGCAGTTTTCTCTCCTAGTGATGCAGACGTGGGTATTCAGGGCTGATTTTATGTCTTTGCTTGTGTGGGTGCCAGCAGCACCTATGGAACAGCTCTGGTGCAGCCCCACAGGGATAGAGATTCCCAGGCTCACTGAAAAGCTTCCTTCTGCCATTTTTGGGTTTTCATATAGCACTTCCTTTTCAACTGGAGTGCAGAGCTGTTCAGTGAAATCTCCATCCCTTCCAGGTGTGGCAGTCACTGTAAAACCTAAAATGCATGTTGGGCTCACAAAAGTGAGCAATCGCAGAGCCACCACTGCTGGCTGTCACATTTAAATGCCCCCTTTCTGCACACCCTCGATGTGCTAAAGCTTTTTGGTCTCTCACTGAGTGGCAAAACACTAGAAGGATTGAACTGAAGTAGAATGCAAAAGGGCTCCACCAGCAAACCCTTTTTTGTTCTCTGACACCCTTTCTCCAGCACTTAATGCATGAAAACAGACTGTGTTGTGTCCTTCTGCTCTGCAAGGACTTGCCTGAGGGATTAAATATGTAAAGAACCATCAGGTTGTGCAGCCTGATGATTTCTTCAGCTTCTGTTTGAGGTGTTATGGAAGACAGTATAAGAGACCAGCAGATCTTGATAGATACCCAACCAGTAAAGGATGACTGTATTATCAAAAATACTAAAATTAAAAAAAAAAAAAAAGGTAATTATTTTCTGTGCTGTTTATAGCCTCCCAGGAGTAACAGCCAGACACTCCCACTCATACAACACTCTAATATTTCACCGATCAAGGACATAACCCTGGTTATTTACAGACTGTAATGACAGTGCCCCTACTTTGATGTTACCATAAATAAACAGGTAAAACTGCTGAGTTTCAAGAAACTCAGCTTGATTGCCTGGAAGATGTTATTATTTTAATAAAAAAGAATGGCATGTTTAACGATTAAATTTATATCAAGTGTGCAGGCAGGCTCCACTCAAGGAGAAGTATACCAGCCTTTCCACACAGCTTGTGCTGGTGAAAAACTGCTCCCTGCTTTTCTTGAAAAACAGGATCTTTGTTCAAATGACATAGAAGACTCTTCTCACATGCTGCCTGAAAGCAAAGGTCTGCCTGGCTGTGATGGATTTCAGTAAACTACAGGCTGAGTACTTCTCAAATATGACAGCTCCTATCAGATAAACTGTTTTGCAAGCTGTAGGAGCTCTAGAAGGGATACAGCTCCTGAACAGCATCAGTCCTGCCTGGTAAAGCCATGCCTGGGATCTCTTCTCTAAAATATACCTTTTTGTTGAGGAATACACCTGATTAAGCTGCAGGAGGGGCCCTGCAGAATGAAACCTGTGGTGCTGAGCACCCCATATTCTCATTATGTGGTGTAAGGGGGTTCATCCCTGAGCAGCCCTGGTGTCACGGATGGATTTCCTTTTAGAAGCTGCATACTGGTGCACATCTGGAAAGCATCTTCCAGTTTAGTTTCAGCCAAAAAGAAATCCAATTTGTGTGCTTCAAGGCTGCGATCTAACGTCAACCAAAGCGTGGTAAGTAGGAAAAATTCAGATTATGTGCTTCAAAAGAACAGCCTGATCCAAAACAAAAAAGCTAAAGAATATACATAGAAGGAGGCAGGATCAAAATGTTAATAACAGCATTGACTATACAGCCAGAAAGCTGGTGTCCATCAAAGGCAGAGAGGAGCCCCTCCACAAGAAGATCAAGTGAAAAATCTTGCTTTTTCATATCTCGGTGATGGACTTGTTGTTGTACATTGTGCTACACATGCTGCACATTACATCAACATCTGTCCCTGTCACCTTCCAAACTGCCAACACGCAGAGCCAGGCTCAGACACCACAGGCTGGATTTACACATCCCAGCTTAAGCTAAAAATGAGATGCACAAGTCTGTGCCAGTCACCATCCTGGAACCCTTTGTAGTCAACAAAGAGTTTTCACACTTAAAGGATGCAACTTCTCTCATCTTTCTTCAGTGTTTGGTTTGGTATGGGAGGAAACCACAAACAGATCACTCTGTTGGCCATGGAGATTATCACAGCCTGTTCAGATTCTGACCCACAGTGGTTGAACATCCAGGTAAGGAATGCTACTTTTCCAACATCTTTCTGGTTTTTGCAAAAGGTATTGTTTTGATGAAGCGCATATATTCAGTAATGAATAAGGGCACCATAATTTTTTTACTTGTGACACAATGCAGTGTGGATCTCCGTGTAAAATCAAGTTCTGTGTAAGGGCCAAAAGGCAGCAATTAGCAGAGACAAAAATCTGTCTTAGGTCTCCCAAAAGCCCTTCTGACCTTCCTGCACAGAATGCTAGAAGAGTAAACACAATGAAACCAACAAATTCACTATGAAATTCCCTCTACCCAAGGTTTTCATAATTTATCTTCTGACCACCACCCATTATGCTTAAAAAAGCTTGTAACTTCTTTATGTTCAAACATAAAAGTTATTTTTAGCTCCCATTACTTTCCTACACACTAGTGTCCTTCCTTTCCATTACTTGAAAGAACTCAGAAAAGATATTTTTCTTCTTTTAACAAGGCCTCTCATGCACATGTCTTCCTGTAAACAGCTCTATTTCTCACAAAAATATCTGAAAAGATACTTGAAACCAGCTTCCTAATTTTTAAGCGTGGGCTGGCATCCAAAATTTAGCAGAATTCTAGTTAAGAAAAGAAAAATTCCTCTGAGCCTTTTTACTTGTCCCTAATCTTCAAGACAAGACAAGATTTGGGAAAATCTTTAAAGAGAAGCCTTCAGTTCTGACTCAGCCTTCTTAAGAGGATTTGCTAACACTTAGTGACCCTGTTTCTTCCTTGCAGGGTGCACTCTTTAATTTCTCCCTAACACACAGGGTGAGTTGTTAAACCTCTGTGCCTTGCCGTGCCATAAACTTCAGACATCAAAACCAAAGCATGGCAGGTTTGCAGTCAGGCACTCAGGGGACAGGCTCCAAAAATTCCCTGAGCAGATGTTTTTTGGAGCGGGTTTTTGCAACAGAAACCATCTGCTTCTTTTTTTTTTTTTTTTTATTTTTTTTTAACCAGTGAAAAGAAAGTCTTGTCTCAAAATGATCTGAATAACTCATCAGAAATGCAGAATCTTCAAAGGGTGCTCATGGACGGGGCAGGTTTCTCATGCCCGTTCTGCTAATTATCAACCAGCAGAACTCAGTCCTCAGCATCTGCTAAAGATGTGATTCTTGAAAGGCTCAGCTGCAGTGCCGGACACCTGTTTTCCCAGCTTACCACTCTCTTCCCTTTAAACCCAGATGTCCTGTGCCACTGAGAGATTCTCCAGTTATTACCTTAGCAGGTGATACATGCTCTGCTCTGAAGCCTCCTTCAACACAAGCAAGCTTAAGGGAGAACCTATCCCAAAGCACAGCTTTCCCTGGGAAGCAGGGAAAATGTATCCCTCTCTCCAGGCAGATGATTTTAAGGATGGAATGTGAGTCTAATGCGTGTGATAGATGTGTGCACAATGCAGAGACACACTAAAGGGGGAGGCAGGCATCAGTGCCACAACCTTTGTGCTTTGATGTGGCAACTTCTGCTGCTGACACAGAGAGAAGCAGCCCTGTCCAGCATCTCTTGCTCTGCCTGGAGTGTGAGACTGGGTGAGCTGATGAGATCCCACATGTGGTGCCTCTCTCAGCCACATCCCAGCTCGGCTTCAGGCTGGAATCTGAGGCTGAGGAAGGAAGCACACCTGAAGGCCTCTTTTCCTGCAGCCTATGTGTCCTCTTCTATGTGCACATGGTGTCTGAAGTTAAGTTACGCTGGCTTGCTGTGAAAGTACTTGAACATGGAGTTACTGCACATTTAGGGGCATGGAGGTCACAAATGAACTGTCTTCACTTTGCATGTCTGTGATCTGCTTCTATCCAAATCTTGGAGAATAATTTAAATAATAGTTTGACACAAATTTAAATAATAGTTTGATACAACTAAGCCCAGTGAGACAAAGGAGAAAACTGAGCTGAACCTCCAAAAGGAGTGGCAGACAGAAGAGTCCTTCCTAAAGAGTTAGTCCCAAGCTGCATATGGAGAGTAGTACTGCAAAAGCATAACTATATCACAAATAAAAATGCTTTTGACACTATATCTGTGAGTCTAACTCTGTGTTTTAGTAAGAAAGGAGAGCGTAGCCTAGACAGAGTGGATTGATATCTCCCTAAAGGCACATCCCAGAGGCAGTCAGGGAGCTTGTGCAGCATCACTGGAGATACGAAGTCATAGACAAACTTGCAGATGCCAGAGGCTTGAGGTGAGGTGACACAGTACTGAAGACAGCTTTTCTTAGCACCACACATCATGGCTAGCAGGAGTTTTACTTCCCTCTAAGCCCACTCCCTTTCTGCAGGCAATGGGAAGCCTCTGACTTCTTGTGCAGTTTGGACTTAGGGGGCTGAAAATGATGCAGCTGCAATTCTTGAAGGATTTTCAGAGGTGCAAGAGAGATGCTTCTCAGCAGGAGCCTGTCCCATCCCTACCTCCTCCCTGCTGATGGTAACCAGAGCTCTGCACCCAGAGCATAGAGGAATTAACTCCTGCCTGAAGTTCTGATGTTGCTGACAGCTCTATTTCGCTTTTGTGGTTTCGTCTCTGCCCAGCTCATAGACACACACAGACTTGCACTCAGGGAGCACAGGCATCTTCTCCACTGAAATCTCTAGGCAGGGAAATTGCTCAGGCCCGGCCTTTAACCCTTCCTGACCCTTTGCAAAATGGACACACACTCCCCAAACCTTCACTGTTCTGCCCTGCTCTGGCTTGCATTCTGTGTATCTGGGGTGTCACGGTTGTCTTCTTTGTGATGGAGCTAATAACTCAGAAATTTCACAAAGGGATCTTTTTGATCAGTAAAGAAGAAGAAAAATATTTCAGGACCTCATGCTGTTCACCTGTGGGATTGCTTTGGCACGTACAGACCAGCAGGTCCATAGGAAGGTGGGGTGAGAGCACTTGTCCAGTTGGAGTCTCTGCCTTGGGCCATCAAGCACATTCAGGAAGCTCCACCATGAAGTGTTCCTTTGGGATGCATCTCTGTCCTTAGGATCCTGACAGCTTTTTTTGGGGTTGAATGAATCTTTGGTTTTTGTTTTTTGAAGGCATGGACCCAAGTTCTCCAGTTCCAGAGCAGGAATAGCTGCTCCTTTTGGTGACAGCATAAGAGCAGCTCTGTACAGAAGTTACCCTGGAATACCAAAGGTTTAAGGGCTTTCTCATGGCAAGCTTGCTCAAGGACTGGAATAAGACAAAATGCTTTTGCCACTGGATGGTTCCATAGATCCAGACTTCCCTTCCTGCCATGCAGGGGCTCCAGCTACTGGCTGAGTGTTTTAATGGAATGAAATGGTTGTTGAGCCACTTGACACCAACACGGGGGATTGGAAGCAGAGATAGCGAGCTATTGCCTCCAGCCCCATTCTGCTAAGACAGCATGTGGTCTCCTGATGGCTGGGTTCAGGGTTATTTCCCAGCAAGGGCTGGTCCAGATGGGTGAACATTCTGAATGGAACCATAAATATTATCCATTTCTCATCCATTTCCAAGATTCCCTCAGCTTTGGTAATTGGAAATGGAAATTGCAGAATGAGAAATTGATTTCTTCTTCACTTTTGCCACACGGAAAGAAAAGAAATGACTGGCAATGTTTGTGAAAGGCTTCCCAGCCCACCCAGATCCAAGATAATGAGCTTTCCCAGGCACTAGGTAATTCCTTCTGTTGTGCTCCTCTTTTTCTTTTACCATAAATGCACGTCTTGCTGCAGATAACAGAAGATTAAACTCCTCACTTGGAAACTGAACTACACATCACTCACGCAGCAAATAAAATAGAAAAAAATAATTCCTTTCTTCTTTTTCTTCTTTATTAAATGCCATCACTTAATTTAGAATGCAAATCAATATATTAATAAGGAATGTATAATTTTCAATGTCATCTGTGCAATCACCCTCCTAGATTGATTCTACCTTGAACTCATTGCAGTATTGTTAATGACTGAAGGCTCACACCGTACTTCATCAACCAAAGTCTGTCTCCAAGAACTTTCTAATTAGTGCTACTAATCACCTATTCCTTCTCAGTGAGACTAATGCATTATTACAGAGACTTGTGAAATACGTCCAACAACGTATACGTCTTGTTAAAATGACACTCCGGAGATTCCATTACCCACATCCATCAATGACACTTAATCCATCACATGGAAATATTGCTTAAATACTGCTACACAGTCAGCTGGGTGCAGGCATCGTCAGGGAGACCTGCCAGGCAAAACGCTTCCCTGCTTATGGCTCTGGCATGCAGCCCACTCTCTTACATCATCCAGCAATTAATGTACCCGTACTCAGATAACAAGAAGTTAGAGAGGCAGTGGAAAGTAGCAGCAGAGTGGGACAACTGATGAAATTAGCTGTAGGAAATCTATTTCGTAATAAAACTGTTCATAAAAGTGAATTGTCATTTAGAGGCACAATTTCCATGGGGAATAAGTTTTTATGTCTGTGTGCATCTTTAAGGCAAGGAGTTTTTCTTCTTTGTTTTTTTTTCCCAATGCTTCTTTCATTTAAATGGCTTTATAGGAGCACGGAATACGCAGAAACGTTTTTAAACCCAAGAGAATCTCATTATGTTTTGTGAATGCCTTTTTCCATTTCTATTTTTCTTTCCTTTAAATTCAGGATAATCCACAATGCTGCAGTCATTTAGCTGTGAGGAATATTTTGATCTCCACAGTGAAGATAATTAACAATATGTATAAATGAATGTGCCAATTTCTTTATAAGTGGAACAATTTAAATTGATAGGTTACACTGATGGAGCCTGATTATTTTCCCCCTCCCCTGTGTTTGATTACAAAATCAACTATAAAGTCAACTTTACAAATACATAAAAACACACACATACCCCAAACTCTGGAAAGCTAACAGGACATGTTACAAAACTCCTCCTTTTGAAGTGATCTAAAGTGAAATTCAGATGCTTATTGTGTCTAAATCTTATGAAAAAATCTGCTACTTGTATGAAATTGTTTCAAAATCAGAGTGATTTATGAGCGTTTATTGACAAAGACAAGCTTAGAGCTTGGACCAGAACATGAGCCTTCATGAGCAGTTGGAAGCTCGTCCTGGCAGGAGACAAATGGGGTCAGATCACAAGGGAAAGTGAAAATAGTGAATCCCTCTTTTTCCCTCAAGGCAAGGTGAATTTGTGAAGATCCCTGCTGATCAAACTCAGTGTGTCATCTCTCCTCATGCTTAGGATTTTTAATTTCTATTGCTAGAGATTTTTTGAGTGCTATTTTCTGTATCCTGATAATGTTACAAAATCAGTTAACCTATGAAAAAGACAATTTACAGTAAATAAAACTCCTCCACTGTGTGAATTAAGGGATGGGGAAAACTCCCTTTGCTACTTGTAATACCTAAGGAGGCTGAAAAAATGGTCTTAGAGTGCAATGAACCACTTCTGAGATTACACAGCAACAGCAAAGGCTCTGCAAAGGCAGCTTAAGAGTATCAAAGGTGAATATTACAAAGAAAGGCTTTACAGATCTACAACCCACACTAACCCCACTGCTGCCTCTGTGGTAAGACCTGGCTACAGCCTACAGACTGTATGATAAAAGCAGCCATCTGTAAGCATTCCAGTAAATTTAATTATTTCCACAGCTGCAGAGATGAGTCTGTAGAAAGAGTAAAGACAAAATTCAGATATGAGGAGGCTGAAGACAGAATGGTAACTGCATTATTGGGGTTTTTTTCCCTTCAGGATCAAACTTTGCTCTTGCAACACATCAGGCTGTTGCTTTAGCTTTGTGTTAATATCTCGTAGTTGACAGGACTTGAATTCCACCAAAATTGCCATCACTTCTCCCACTGTGCTCTTCCCTTGCCCCACCCTGCCTCACTCTCTCGTGCACAGCAGGGACTTCGTGATGGTGTAAGGCCAGCAGACCTGGGAGCAGGGAACATCTGCTGCCCTCTGTCACTGTACCAGGCACAGATTTCCCCTCTGGTACCCACAATTGTGTGCAGACCCTGCACATATCCAAAGCAAACAAAGGGAAAGAGATACATGTCAAAAACAGAAGACAGCTTCTATTTTTGTATAAAAATAAAGTATTTATTAATTAAGAAATTAATTAAAATTAATTAATTA
>VZRO01008265.1:0-86816 GCA_013397915.1 Daphoenositta chrysoptera | reverse complement strand
AGCTGGGGTGGCTCCCTCTCCAATGGACAACCAAAACCACAAAATATTCAACAAATAATCTCAGAAAACAATACATACCAACAAAACATTACTTAACAACATTATAGATGCTTGACAAAAATAATAAAACTCGGAAATAACAATGCTATTGTTATTCACTAAAAGTGAATAATCTAAAATCATAAAACATCTAACAAATAACGTTATAAACACTTAATGAACACACAACAACTTCAATAACATCATAAATACTTGGTAAAGTGACAGAACTGGGGAACAACAACGTTTAACAGGGGCACAACAGGGGTATTTTAAGAAAAATATGGCTTTTAACTTGGATTAACCTGTTTGAACTGGGGGATATACAAAAACTTTTAATTAGGTAACCTTCAACACTCAATCAACTGGGCAATAAAACAATTACTCATTAATGAGCTTGACTAAAACTACCTAATATGCAAGGACAAATAAATAATTGTGCATAACAATACACATAGAGACAGGCAGACCTACACAGAGCACTCCTCAAAGACTAGAAAGAAAAGAAGTTCTCATTCTAATTAAAGCTGAAACTCATTTCCCATTACGAGCCTAATTACATTTCAAACAGGTGCACTTTCAAAGAGTGCAACTGTTCTGGCATTGTGAGAAGCTGGATGGACTCTGGCTTCAGCTACAGAAAGGCTGGACTTGAGAGTGAGATGTTTGCAGAGAAAACCCCCCTGAGCATCCATCCACCAGTACAAAGACACTCTGCAGAAAATATTAAGAGTCAAAGACTCAAGGTCCATAGAAATCACTTTGGAGACAGTCATTCAATCAGCAAATTTATTGACAGCAAAGGCTTGAAAAAGCTGAGGACATCCTTCAGGAGCTGGAAGGATTTTCATTAGACATTTCCATTAGACCTGGTGCTGTAAGGCGTTGCCAAAGGCCACATCTGATTATCTGCTCTCTGCCACTGCAGTAAGCAGTGATCTCCACTGAAGACAAAGGGGTTTGTGTCGGGGGTCTTGAACTCACCTGAATGCTGTAGGAATGGTCCATGTTCTTCCTTTGTCTGATTGCTCACTGCAAAGGACGGGAAATTGCAACAGAGCCGCTGATTTCCAAAACACTGGGCACTGGAAATGAGGAACTTGAAGAATCTTACCGTCTCTGGAGGAGCAGATAGCAAACTGCCCCACCAGAAATGCACAGGAATTAGTCAAAGGGCAAGAAAACCAGGAGTAACCCTTATAGAGATGGAAGTCAAAGCCCCTCTTGGTATCATTGCATGAATGTGTGCTTGTGGATTCAAGAAATGTATCTTGAGGTTCTGGATAGCAAATGGGAATAACTACTCCAAACTGAACCATTCGAGATCACTACATTCCTTCTGAAGCTGAACCCAGCAAGGCAGTTCAGGGATGACTGCACTGGTTTTAGCATTAAACTCTTCAGACAATTCAAATGGCACAAATAAGCACAGACAGTACTGCCTAATAGCAATTCAGCTATGCAGATTCCCATCAGGATCAGGTGAATCAGGGACGTAGATCTGTCAGAGATCGTGATTTATAATAAAAAAAACTTAGTCAAAACAAATCTTTTTGGACAAAAAAAAAGAAGATTTCCCTGTAAGATCTTCCAGTATGGTATGTTCCACCTGGGGAATAGAGCTGCTCAGGTTATGCCCTCAGGCAGCCCTTCCTCTGTCCACACAAATATTCATGTAGGGTCCCACTTCGTTTTGCCACTGGTCCTGTGTGTCTTCTGAAAAACTTAGCTATTTAAATTTGTTTCTTCCATTATAGAGGACTTAGCAGTGTGTTTTTCTCAGTGACTACAGCAATGAGCATTGTTAGATAGATATAGACAAATACTTTCTGTCTAATTCTACACCTGAAGTTAAATTGCAGTCAATATGAGACCTAGCCAGTTTTATAATTCTACCCATATGTTATAAGGATTTGCCACATATTTTAACGTAAGTGCTACATATGTCATCAACTTTGTGGTAAATATGTCTATTTTTCCTCCTGGAATTACAGAAGGGAGAGGTTACTGTCTGGTACATTCCATTATTTATTGTCTCAATTCAGTGCAATTCAATATATTCTGTTAATTTCCTTTTTCTTTTTTTTAAAGAAATAATAATCTGTCACTGAGGTTGTAACAGCTCCAATGTTAATGGAATTGTATGAGACAATGTCATTGAAATTGGATGGGTCCGAATGGAATCATTACTGTCCGTCCATTCAGGTCTTAATGGCTCCATCAATCGACGAGGGTAGGACAGAGCCCAAGGTGTTCTGAGGAAGCTCTGAGTGTGCTCAGCCTTTCTGCACCTTCAAAGCACAATAACATGAGTTAAAAAGTACAGCCCCAAACTCTCCTAGAGACCCATGAGCTGCAGATCACACAGCAGAGGGCTCCTTCAGAGGGAGCCTGGCCCATCCCAACAGCACACAGTTGGTGAATCAATCAAAGAGTTAATTGCAAAGCTAGAGGGGCACCAGCGTATATTTAGGAATCATCCAACCACTGTCCTCAGGGACTGTTCATCCACACAGATCTAGAATTCTATGCTTGAAGTCCCTTAGGATGTTTTTAAGTAACGCAATAATGAATGCACATAGCCACTTATTTCTTTCCCCTATTTAGTATTTCACCCTTTTTAATACTGCTGCAAATTCCACAGGTGCCGTGTTTCATTACACATTTACAAGCTTGGATATGTTGACAAACATTGACTACAAGGAACTTCTGGCCTTGATTTCTGGCTGCTGTAAAAGGAGGAGCTGTTTTGGGGAGAAAAAAAAGTGTGCCCACAAGTCAGGACAGTGCTGATTTTTCAGCTGGATACATCAAACTGCCTCAAATCCCAGCAGCAGCAAACTGCAGGCACCATACCTGCCTACAGGATGTTGCTGCTGAGTGAGTAAAGAAATGCTGAAGAAACTTCTCTTGGTGCTTCTTTAATGGAGTTCAGCCCCCCAGGGCAGGGGCCTGGTGTCATTGTACAGCACGTGGGGATTAACACAGACAATTTGGCTGTGTCCAGGAAGTAGAAACTGGTAAAGGGCTGTAAGAATCCAAAACCCTATATTTGTGCCACGCCTTTGGTGACTTATGAAGATGAGAGAACACTAGAAAGCACTGACATAAATAATACATAGTAAATAATATAAATAATACAATAATAAGTAATTAACATGGGCACCCCCAGAAGTCTTAGATAGGAATTTCCTCAGCTGAGTGTGTCATTATCTTTCCCACAATTTTGGTGAAATAGTTTTCTTAGTAGTCACTCAGAAATCTCAAGTAATATATGTATATAGCTGAAGCTAGTCCGTTTTTTGTTCATTGGAGCAAATTCTCCGTTTCAAGAAAACTAAACTTAAAAATTAAAATTTAAACTTAATGTGAATTTTAAACTCCAAGAGGATTTAAACTCCAAGATGTATCCTCTTACTTCGGGATATCTTTCCCACTCTATTCCTTAGGAATACAAGAAATTTCAGCCTGTATTTGTAACTTTTCTCACAGGAGCTGGGGTCTTCAATGCCTTGTGTTTCACTTTTGGACAGACAAAACAACCCAAAGTAGAGGCAGGAGGGAGGCATTGTAGTGAAAATTCTGAAAGGAATCAAAAACTAAATGTTCCAATCATTGGAATTGTTTTCTTAATGTTTTCTTCAAATAGCCTCACTCAGCAGGATTTGCTGCAGTGGCAGGCCCTCATATTAATTGATTCAAATGATGCAAATTGATGTTTGTTTGTTCTCCATTTTCCAGAGTCCCTGGACCAGAAAGAGCTGTGAGCAGATGTGAGCAAAGATGCTGTAGTCAGGAATTGTTCAGACACTCTTAGTAACCAAAGAGAGGAACTGCAGAGGATTTGCCTGTAAAAATAGAAGATAATGAGTAAAAAAATGGAAGATACAAATGCAAACAAACTACTTTTTCCAGCTCAGATGTGGTGTGAGGCTATGTTCTGTGTTGGGTATTTCATCCAGGTGCCACACATACAGGTCAGCCTTGGGAGCCTGCCTATCCAAGGGGGCAGAAAGGTCAGGAATACTGCAAGGCATTAAAATACTTCTAAAAAATAAAATATTTTCATTTGTTTCACTACTCAGTATTCACGCTGTATTAAATCCTGTGTGCTACTTCTTTGTTATCAGATAAAGAAGGGAATGAATTGGGCTCTACATCTAGCTGTAAATACCTGTGATCAAACAGAATACCTCTCTAAAGTAGTGTTATCATGTGTGTATCCTGTCAGTCAGCATTATGGTACATCAAAGATAATTCTTGTGATCTTACCCTGACATCTTTAGAGATCATATGTAAATCTCCTTGTTCGGCTGGTCCAAAACATTGTGAAAGGCAGACATTAAATAACCTTTCCTTTCTAGGTTATGCAGCTGCCACTGCTGTTTCCAATACTCCATTTCTTTTTCATGGCTTGATGGTGTTCTCATGAGTCCTTGGCTGACCAAAAAGGACAAGAGAAATAACTGGAAAATTCAAAACATCTGCAGTCCTGCCTCTTGGTATGTGGTCTGACACCATGACAGCGTCTTCAATCCTACGCAGCTAATAAAGCCAACGTTATTACTGGCAAAACTTCAGGGACAAAGTAAGACAGTAATGGGAGTTTATTCTCATTTAACTCACAAATGTGGGAGGAAATTCACCTTCTCTGCTGTCTTATTGATGAAAGTGGAGCATAGCCTGGTGTGCATGTGTGAGAAACAGTGAGAGAAGGTATGAGACAGACAAAAAAAAAAAAGCAAAGGGCTATTTTGGAAACCAAGTTTGGGGGTTTTTAAATATAAAATAAAGGTTTGAAATCAAATGTTTCAGGGTGGAAAACAGAACTACCAAGCCCACATAGTCCAAGTGCTTGTGTCCCCATTTGCCCATAAAAAGCAGCTCTTTTTTCCAGTGACCTCCTTCCCCTGTGAGCAGTCACAGCCTCCAGTTTAGGGACTGGGTGCACTGTGTGAGTTTAACTCATGTTTTTGGTCTTAGGCAGTAAGTGAGAATTGAAATAATTAAGCTTTCAGCTGAAATTTCTCAGTTCACTCTCTGAGTTCCGTGGTGTGCTTTTTAATCTATAAATTTTACCCCCAAAATTGTGCTGACTGTTAAGCCTACAAAATGGGAAAGGAGGCCCCTAGTTGCTTCTAAGCCAAATATTCTCATTTCTCCTTTCCCATTACTTCCCAAATGAGACATAATTAAGCAGTTTTGCTTCTCATGGTATTAAAACTAAAGACAAAGCTATTTCAGCTATTTCTAAGCCATTTTTAGAGAGGCTATCAAAACCAATCAGTGGTAGCAATTGAGAGACAGAGAACAGATGGTATGTGATTCCAGGTTCTGCCACATTCCTATAAATGCATTAATTTACTGCTGAAACAAAGTAAGTTTTTTTTTATGTCATTCATAAAAGGAGAAGATGACTTGAAAGATTTGATCAGTGATGATAATGTGTTTTCTTTGGTAAATGCCACTTTCCTCAAGCTTCACATTGTTACATTCACCAGATCTGCAATATAGTTAACTACAAATTCTTTTCTATGGTAATCAAGCTGCTACCTTAGTAACACTGTATATAAAGTCAAAATATTAATCAGTAAGCCTTTCTTTATTTCAATATGTTCTCCTTCAGAAGTAATCCAACTGGAGCCTTTTTACCGCATTGTAATTTATGAGCCAGCTGGAGCACAATACATTTTTAATAAAAATTAGGTACAAGCAGATACAGGGGATTAATAGTTGTATTATAATTTTATAGTTTTCAATATACACAGCCATGGAAAAGACAATCAAATATGGGGTCCATCTCGAGGATATAAAATGCAGTATTTATTTTTAATGGAAAGAGAATTTCATGAATTACTGAGCCATGAAGAGCTGGTGGATGCATTCACTGGGCAACACAAAGGACAGCTAGAAAGAAAAGGCATTCAAAACAGCACAGAACTACTGTTTATATGGGATGTAACACTCTGATTATGCTCCAGAGTCTCAACTCTACTGTTTGCATAGACTATGTACATTTTCAAAAATTACCTCTTTTTCTCAGCAGCCTATAGAGGCTGGGACTTCTTTTTCGTGTGTTTCTGACTCACATTAATTAACAATTTATTACACAGGGGAAAATAGGAGTAAAAGCAGTGTTCGTAAATTGATTAAACCATTAGAAGAATTATATCTTTCTCAGGTCTACTTTAAACTATATTGATAGAACTGAATAGTAGAAGTGAAGCAGCTATAAATTTTTGCAGTCCTTGCAAACTTTTAAAATATGCTCTCCAGGAGTTAATACATAATTGTACATCTTTTTCCACAAACAGCTGGGCAACAAGTTAGTCACTGTTCCTGCAGTCCAAGCATCTCCATCTGATGAGCATTTTCTTTTGTTTCTAAAAATCCTTCAAGGTTTTTCTCTGATATTCTTGCAAGCACCTTTAAATCCTTCTAGACTTATGAGTGGGCGTCTCCTCGATCCGAAAGCCTTCCAGTTGAATGATGAACTTGCTGAGGAATTATTGTTCAGCATTTAATCTGAAAAAATGATCTGGCAATTGAATCAAAGCACATCAAAGACAATTCCCAGTAAGAAAAACAAATCTTCTAGTAAAGGGCAGCTCTATTCCTCAGAGATGCTAATTACACTACAGCAAACCCCGAAATGTGGTGTGTGGTGTTCTTCTCCAGGGTTCAGGGGTGTGATGTGAAATTTCTTTGAAGGAGACCCCAAAGATATGAATTTTTTTTCATATACTTTTTTTTCTTTTTTTTATAAAATGAAATTAATGGATAACAAAGGGCAGGAAATCTTCAAATACAGCATGCCAACAGTGAAATCTTTGAAGGGGTACATACTGGCAATGTAAAATTTCCACTGGGACCATGCCTTCATCAACTCAAAAGGGAGACTATCTGTCTGAAAGCTTTGAAGAAACCCCCTCCTTCCAAAGAGATGAGAAATCTTTGAAGTTATTAAGCATGCATTAATCATTTTAGATAGGTAAACTCTGGAATAAAACTCATTCCAACCTGTAGTATTCCTTCTTGGTGCTTTGTTTTGTAAATCATGCAGCACATTTCACTGAGGAGGAGAGGGTAATAGCAGCCCAGAGTGAGATTTTTTGCAGTCTTGGAGCTGGAGCTTAGTGCACCATGGTAAGTAAATTTTGGCAGGGGGCTGAAAGCAGCATCTAGGTGAGAAGACATGCAGCATGTATGATCTGTCCAGATCCCTCTGCAGAGCCTTCCTACCCTCCAGCAGATCAACACTCCTGCCCCGATTTGTGCAGTCCATGAATTTCCTAATGGTAGACTCAAACCCCTCTGCAGAGGTTTGAAAACAAACCAGTGAGAGACTCCAAGTCAGAACTACAATTTATTAGGAAGAGAGAGGGAAAAAAAAGTAAAAATAGATGCAGTAGTACAAAAAAACCACTGACAAAGTCAGAATACAACCTGACACCCTGTCGGGCAGGGTGTTGGTAGCAGTCCGAATGAAGTCCTGTTGAAAGCAGTGATCCTGGGTCTGGTCTCAGAAGGTCCAGCAGTGGCTGTGTAGCTCTTGTCCTCTGGAAATCCAGTGGAAAAGGCTCCTTGTGGTGTTCAAAATCTCAGTTTATATCCAGGATGGAATGCTCGGTTCCTCCCTCTGGGCGGAGCATCTCACAATGGGATGATGTGATTTTGTCAGTCCTGTGGCAAGGCCTTGATGGGCCATTAACAGAACATAGTCCTGAGGGGGTTATCTGTGAGTCGTGGTAAAACCTCGATGAGCCCATTAACAGAAGATAGTCCAGAGGGAGGAGGCAAGGAGCACCACCCACCTGCTTTCAACAGCTCGTGTAGGTGGTAATAGAACATACTGCAACCCAGGACACCCTCAAACAGACCATCAATAAAGACATTAAGCAGGACTGGGGCACTCTGATCCCTGGGGGACACCACTGATCAGGCACAAACTGGATGCAGCACCTTTGAGCACCACGCTCTGGGCCAGTTCTGAACCCAGCTGGGAGTGCACCTGTCCAAGCCGTGGGCTGCAGCTTCTCCAGGGGAGTGCTGTGGGACACGGCGTCAAAGGCTGTGCTAAAGCCCAGGTAGACACATCCATAACCTTCCCCCCATCCACCAGGTGGGTCACCTGCTCATGAAAGATCTGCTTGGTCAGGCAACACCCACCTTTCCTTAACCCGTGCTGGCTGGTCCTGATCCCGTGGTTGTCCTGTAGGTGCCATGTGATTGCACTCAAGATAATCTGGTCCATGACCTTGCCACTGAGGTCAGGCTGACAGGCTGCAGCTCCCTGGATCCTCCTCCATCATCAACACTCTGGGACTTGCTAGAGGAAGGATATCATCAGCAGCTCTAAGAGAGAAGAGGTACATACCACATTATGCAGCCTCTGATTATCCCTCTGTGGCCAGTCTGAAGGACCTTATTATTAGCAGTCAAACTATTGGCTTCCCAGAGCATCCAGCTTAGAGAGACAAGAGACAGGGAATTAGAGGAAAAATAAATTACAGGGGCTGGATGGGAAAGCCTTGTGTCTTCCTCACAGGAAATCTATAAAATACATATTCTTCACAAGTTAAATTTGGATGGTGTACATTTGGGACCACTACAGTTTTGTGGTAGAGTCAAAGGTTATACATTGAGTCACATGGGCTTCATCACTGCCCGTGCACAGGTCCCTGTGCCCAGACACTGAAGGTGAGGCAGCAGTGTGTGTCTGCATCTGTGATGTGCTCCAAGCATTGGTGCTATTTTGAGGTGGGCCCCCTGTTTGGCCCTGTGTACCCCAGTACGGATTCAGTTCACAGAGCAGTTTTGGTTCATTCCCATTAGATCCTTTCTGGAGGAAAGCCACCTTCCATGCGTGCTACTGCTGTGCTCCATCATGGGGACATCTTGGCTTCACCAGTACATAGTCCTTTGGGTAGCCTGGAATCCCAGGTCTGCCACTGGGAACCAGACAAAATCCAGCACTAAATAAACCCTTGAACCAAGCAGAGTTTCAGGGGCCTCAGCACCCACTGCCTTGATCTACTCATGTGCTTTTCTGGTTCCAAAGGAGCAGAGCCAGACAGCCAAATTCCTCTCTTTTTTCTTTTTTTTCCTTTTTTTTTTTTTTTAATTATACATGCAAGTTCTTGTTATTTAACTAGATCTGTTTCCTGAGTTGGCCTAATGTCTCTCTGAGACTTTATTCAGATAGGTAATTGGAACATTTAAGTTCAAGAAAATGATGATCTATTTGGATTATCTTCCTGCTGTGGGCTCCCAATACAGCCAGAGGAGAGTCAGGTGTGACACCAGTCAGCCCTCACAGATGTGACTGCTCATGCCTCTTCCCTGACTCCCTGCTAAATCTGGGTACAGCCGCCCTGACAGACACTCACTTGTGGTCAAATGAATTTAGATACCTGCACCGATTCCAAATTCCCTCTGGACACCACCACTTCCAGGATATACCATGTGAATACTCCTTTCCGGACTGCATTCTCCAGTTATGAGAGCAAACTCCTACGGTCTCCTTCCTCTCCCTCTCTATTACTGGAGTTGGTCACTTCAGAGCAGGACCCAGCACATCCAGTTTAGTCTTTATTTCAACTCCTACTGACATGGAAGTGCTGGACTGGTACACAAACCACAGCACTGAGTAGGACACTTACATGTGACAGTTCCCAGTGTGCTCCCTGACCTCCCCCCAACCAGCATAAAGAGAAAAAGCATCTGTGGCAGGGAGTCAAGCCAAAGCTCCAGGTTCTGAGTTAATCACAGCTAATGCAGCCTCACCACAGCAGAGCTGTGCCCTCTGGGATTTGCTGTCCCAGCACTGTCACATATAAACAAGACTCTGACAACTTCAGTAACTTCCAGAAATAACTTCAGTGAAACCTGTAAAACAGGTTTTTTTCAGATTTGCCTTGTAAATAAACCTCCTGTGTGATCAACGATGTGCATGTGCCCTTAACACTTGACATTTTTTGATCTTACATTAAAGTATACCTGTGATCATACATCAATTTGTATTTTGGCCCATCTGAAAAGCATGATTTGCAAAGGATCATAAGCACATTTTCTTTCTTCATAGATTTTTAGCATCCAGGCAGAAAATGTGCTCAGATAGTTTTTGGGATGTAATGAAAAGCTCACAGCATATTGTATTTTGTACCTGACACTGTGAATATTTTCGTATTTGTCTTGTATGTCACTTATTTTACTAACTAATAGCTCATTCTTATTATAGGCATTCCTTCACTATTAGGTTATCTGGGGAAAGCATGGTTAATATCAATGAGCTCCTTGTGGAACTTGAAAATATCCTGGGAGAGAAAACAATGCTACACCTGGTAGGAATATAGTTTTGCTTTTAAAAAATGAGACATATATCTCCGGCAGACAGAGAGCTTTGGGCAATGCTGAATCCACACTTATGTGCCTGTTTAAAAATCCTCTCTCATGCTATGTCCCCTTTTCTGCTCAGAGAGAATGGACACAGCCCAACATTTAAAATTATTCATTTTGTAATGCAAACATACTCCTGCTGCTAAGCTGCGGATTTCAAACCAGTTAACAAATTACAAAAATCCCTTTTCAGAAGACAGATTATTTGGAATTATCAGCTCTGATGTGCTGTTTAATTATGCATGCTTTTGTGCTAAGCATCTTTAAATATTAACGAGATATGTTTTTGCACTTATGACCTGAAGTAGATCTATAGTAAACTCACATGTCTGTTGGCAGTAAGTCATCACAGGGCTCCTGTACAGCAACAGCTCTTTTTAGACTCGGAGCTTGTCTGTGGTTTTTTGCTTTTGTATCACTGCCAGTACTATGGGAAAGGAATCAGGGAAATCACAACCCTGACAGAGAGCCCTTCTCAGATGAATGGGGTTGAGATAATTCTTGCAATCACTATTTTTTTTTTTTCTCAGCATGAGAAAGGAGCATCTGAAAGCTGCTAAGAGCTTAGCCCAGTGATGGGTGCAGCAGAGGCTGCACGGCAGAGAGGGGCAGCAGGCTGGGAAAGGAGCAGTGCTGGGCTGCCCTTCAGTCTCCATCCCCAAGGCAGATATCCAGGTCTTATCCTGGGGTAAAGTTCAGACAAACCTGTGTTTTGGAGAGGAGGAAGACTGTAAAAGAGATAAGAATTACAAGAGAGAAGATACTGAGTATATTGCATTACCCAAGATCTGTTTGACTCCAGAGAGTGAAACAGCAGTAGGATCCTGGCCAGGATAAGCTGCCCTTGATAGCCTGATGCTCTCAAATAAAATGCAGATTTTCACTGCCTCGGGGAATATCTGAACAGATGCCCGACCCACCCAGACCAGATGTATTTTAACATATTTATTTATCGATACATTATTGATCTCCTGATCACTTCCAGTGTAGTCAGATCATCTTCTACAAATCATCAGGCCCAAAAGTTTCACCTGATTCCCCATAAAATAGTTTAGAATTCTGGTGCACATGGACTGATTTTGGCAAAAGCAAGGAGAGGAACACTCAAGCCCAAGCTTCTCGCAGTTACATGGATACTGATGGGCTAGAAAGCCTTTCCAGTATAATTCCTGGACCGTGGGAATATATTTCTGCTCTTGCTGTCATCAGACACAGCAGAAACCTGAACGACATCAGTGGCTAGTGGGAGCTTCACTGGGGCCTGGGACCTGGTCCAGTGTCACCTCTCTTTGGCCACCAGGCCTGTTGCCTGCTGCCTGGTCACCCTGGACCTGCACTCACACTCAATGGCTGTGCACCAGCCCCTGTAAATGACCATAGAGCTGAAGGAAAAAAGCAGTTTTAACATATTTCTTCGGGCAGCTCCTCACTGGAGAAAGAAGAGAGGGTCTGCTGGGCACAAAATCCTTGCACCTGCTCTCCCTGTAAAGGCTGTCTCTGCAGCTCACCTCCCCGTGTCAATGTCACTGCTCTGGGCCACCGTTTTATTCAGAGCTGCCCGATCTCAAGATAAGATAAGCCATCCTTTCTTTGACAAAACCTGACAGCAGCACATGCCTCACGTGTTAAAACACGGCCCACTTTGCTGGCAGCAGATAGCATCTCCACCGCTCACAAATCGCTCACGGTGGTGAGAAGGTGCCTTGTACCTACGAATGTTCTTGCCTGATATATTAAGCCAATACACAAGCTCATTACCTCTGCTTCTTCCACGGAGCTTACCTATATCGAAAAGCTGTCACACAGCAAAGCATTAAACAAATGCAGGGGCTGCCTGGTTGTTCCTGTCCATGGCACAGCAGTGCCTGCAGAGCAATGCAAGGCAGGGGGCTGGCTGTGGGTGGGCTTGGATGCAGAGTGGCAGTCAAGGTAGCATGGGCTTATTTTAAAAAGTGTCCTCGTTTTGGCTGGGATAGGGTCGGTTTTCTTCTTAGTAGCTGTGTTTAGATTTAGTATGAGAATAATGTTGATAAGACACTGATGTTTTATTTGTTGCTAAGTAGTGACAATCTTCAGTCAAGGAATTTTCAGTGTTTCATGCCCTGTCAGTGAGGAGCTGCACAAAAAGCTGGGAGAGAGCACAGCTGGGACAGCTGACCTGAACCAGCCAAAGGGGTATTCCACACCATAGAACATCATGTCCAGTATGTAAACTGGGGGGAGGTAGCTGGAAGTGGGGAAAAATGCTGCTCAGGGATGAGCTGGGCTTTGGCAAGGGGAGGATGAGCATCACAATTGTATTGTTCATCACCTGTTTCTTTTGGGTTTTATTACCCTCACCTTTTCATCACCATGCTGCTGCTGATGGCAATAATTGTATTTTACTTAATTAGTAAATCTTTCTTATATATCTCAGCCCACATTTTACCTTTTTTTTGATTCTTCTCTCTATCCCACCAGAGGTGAGGGGAGTGAACATGCAATTGCAAGGTACTTCTTTTCCAGCTGGGTTGAACCACGAGAAAAGGACAAGACAGAGCAGAGATAGGGCAGGAAATATTCTGTCAGGGCATCCAGGTCTCAAACATGTCATATGGCACTGAGGCAGGGAGATCAATGATTTACTTGAGGTCCTGCAGGCAGTCTGCGGCAAAATGAGGAGAAAACCTGGAGATCCCAAGCCTTCAAAGGGGTTATCTGTCCCTGAAACACAACTTCTTCCATGTTAGTGTGACCCCTCACCTTGGGATGCTCTCTGAGAAAGGAGCCTCCAGCACTCCTTCCACCATGGAAAGGATTCACTGGGAAATAAAAAAATGATGTGATGATCTGTTACACGGGTGTCTGATGATGAACATCGTTTGTTCTCTGCTGCAACAGAAGAGTGACTAACCACCAAGACAGCGAGGAGGGAGCTGACCCAATATTGCAGTCTGTTCCCTATCAATTCCCACAGGAAAGGGCACAAAAGGCTGCAGGAACTGGCCTGGCAGCACCAGCTTGCTCCCAACCATCCCTTTCCAGAGGTTTGCATGTACCCATGGTTGTGTGGCGTGTGGCCAGTGTGCAGGGCACACACAGCACTCAGACTGACCAGGCTGGCTCAGACAGGGACTTAGACCTCCTGGATGAGAGGAGGAAAAATGGACAGAAAAGCACAGAGAGCCCCAGAGAAGAAAACAAGAATCTGCAATTCAAATCCGTTCATGCCTGAGGGACTGGTGAAACAACTGCTTGCAATTGCATTAGTGCATTTTAATTTGTTAACGGGCCCCCAGCTGCTGGTACCTGCCCCAGCAGCTGAAATGTGGTCAGGGCCATTTCCTTCTGCAGCACAAGGTCAGACAGGTTTCCTCAAGAGGCTTAGAGTAAACAAACTTTAAATCACACAGCTACAGACTGGGAGAATACTCAAGGCCAGCTATGATTATCTCAGCTCTAGGGTGGGAGCTGGCTGGCTGGGTCAGGAGGGATTTTTCCTGCGGATGCGATGAAATTCACAGCACCACTGCCAGTGCTGCCTTCTCGTCAAAAATTTTGCTTGCATAATTTACACCAGGTGTCATTGTAGGTAGAAAATATTGGGATGTTAAGGAAGTCCTAACATTGGCAGATGATATTTTATGTAGTAATATGTGTGCTGAAGACAATACGAGTATCTCCTATAAGTGAGTACCACTCAACATGAATAATGGCTCCAAGGTCAGGCCCCTAATGAACAGTTGTCTGGCTGTGAATATATACACTTTTTCACTCTGTTGTACGCAATGCTCTCAGCTACCTAATTAGGTTGATCCGTGAAAATGATTATTCATTATCTGAACTCTGAGAGTACAGAATTATGTATCCGAACAGTGTGCCTTAAAGAAAAAGCATGTGAAATTCTAATGTCAGATAAGGTGACTGCATGATTAATGAAAAGAATGCACTACTACTCTTAGGACATTCCATGGGAGTGCATTGAATTCATCAATAGATCAGAGCAAAAAATCCAAACTTTTTACATCATGTCAAAATCAAAGATTCAAATGCTAGTTTTAGGAATAAGGTTGCATTTTGGATTACAATGCAATTTCCAATTTAAAAGAAATACAAAACAAGAATAAAGAATTTTTATTTTTTGGAAAAGTGAGTTTTCAGTTGTGTTCAAGCCTGTTACCTGGAAATCCTGAAACACGGCAACTTCTACTTGTATGGAGTCTCCAAAATTACACCAGATGAATTCCATCACACTGAGCTTCAGCAAAAGAAAGAGCTGTAGACTGTTGCCACAGCCCTCCTGCTACCTGGTCTCCCAGGAAGTCCCAGTGGCACTCTTCCTTCTCTGAAAGGTGATTTCCAGGCCCTGGAAGACTCTTCTACCGACAAGTGGGATATGGGAGCCCTGGGAGGAGTGACAGGGCACAAGGAACCAAGGCTGCCAGGAAGACATGAGTGTTTCAAAAGCCTGAGGACATCAGCCATTCAGCACCAGAGGCCATAAGGTGAATAAAAACCCATGGCACAATGCAATGACAAAGGCTAAAGGAAGGGAGAACAAGCAGGAGGCAGAGGGGGAGGTAGTCTTGATGTGAACTGTGCCCTTTGTAGCCCTTCAGCTCGATTAGGGTGGGCTTGTGAGAGAGCCTTACCCAAAAGAAGGCATTAACCACCTCGTATTCTTTCATTTCCATTCACTGAGACTGATATTGGCTCTGTTCATTCTCCCAGCCAGAGCAGCTTCTCTGAGAGTCCGCCCTGGGGAAAGGAAAGAGAAAGGAGAGTTAACAGAAATGGTAAATATTTCAACTGGCTACTGGAACAAGAAAAGAGGAAAGGAAAAAAAATTACAGAAAACAGGAAACCCACCTTGGAAAAGCAGATTAGGAGTCAGGCAGATCTGTGGAAATTAAAACAGATTCTCATCATATGGGAGCAGCATCTTTTTGTCTGAGTCTCTAATTCCTATCAAATGCTGGGATGCAGTTCCTGAAGCCTGGATATGAATCTAAACCAAATCTCTAGATACCAATTTGGAAAGAGACCTCAGTGTTTTGGCCTCACCCTGCTTGCTTCAGGTCAACACGCCAGCAAAAAGAAGCTCCCTGAAACTCTCTGGATATTTTTCTTTTGTAGTGCCAAAGCTCTGCTCACCTCCAGCTCCTACACCCCTGATTTCCTTGCAGGAAAAGTGTCTGTGGACCACTTGGCCTTCACCTGCACCTGATCCACCAGGGAAGCCAAGGATCCGGGGCACCTCTGTGACAGCCAGGGGCAGGAATTGTTAATGATGAAATGCAAAAGGCGTTTCCCCATTATACCCCTTCTCCCGCGCCAAGTTTTCCCTTGTTAATTAGGAGGAAAATTTCACAACTTCACCACCATATAATTAAATCTTGCAATTAGCACGTGCACTTAAGCCATCATTTTGAAAATGAGACTTATGCAGGGAAATCTACTTAAGGGAAAGCACCAGGATGGAGGGTGAATCTGTGACACTGTGCTAATGATGCAGAACACCAGTGGTTAAATGATAGGGCTCACTGACAGCACTCTGCCCGTCTGACATGTGCAGGGAAGGACACGAGCTTATGGATGCTAATCCAACACGGTACCAATAAAAGGGGAGCGGGAGGGAGGGTGACAAAAGCAGAGGTAAATACATTAAGTCTCAATTAGAGCACTGACACGAGAGAGAGATGAGGTTAATATATTTTAGGAGAAAGCCTTTCTGTGAGCGAGGGGTTGATCTCTGCAGGATGATGTGACAGAGGTGATGACAAGGGAGAAGGGAAGCACTTTTCATTTCATTGGACCCTGCTTGGAAGTGGCAGTGCAGTCTCAGGGCTTTATGGCCTGCCTTGGCACATCTCTTTGGTTTCCATCACCCTCCAGACACGGGCACTGGATGGATTTGGAAGAGCTGGAGTCAACCACAGCCTTGCTCTCTGCTTCTGTGATGCCTTGATAGCTTGGGATGTCCAATGCACAGGTTTGCACCCCAACTTCCCCCTGGCTCAGACTCAGCACCTGGGGGAACACAGAGCATGATTTTGCTGCCCCACAACCACCCAAGCTCTGTATTTTCAGAGCAATTTTGCAGCATGGCTGTTTGTGCATGTATTAGGCAAAATTGAGAAACCAGCGCACAAATATCTTAGGGGAGGCTGCAAGTTTTTGCTGGGTAGTTATACAGCAGCATTGGATCTCATATGGTGATTTGACATATATAACAATACAATTAAAACAAGCTTCACAAAAGGTAATTATTGCAGACTAGTGGTATGCCATGCTGTAAGCTGGAAGAGAATAAAACCCAGCAGCTGACCACCCACCCACCTCAGCTCTTTCTATGCACAATGAGGAAAAAGGGAATGGCATCTTTAACAGCAATCTATGTTAACATTTTAATTGCACTGACTGAATCTTATTCAGCAGCTACAGATTTCCTCATTCCAAAATAATCCTTATTCAATTAGCAAAGTACAGACAGTATCATGAAATAGTCACAGAAATCCATCACAGAAACCCATCACAGAAACAAAGCATGATTTCCTTTTATACCTCCTGACACACACGCACACACCACCACACTTATTAAGATGACATCCAGCATTCAGGCATAAAATCTTAAATTACAGAGTGATTGGGGCTTTTCAACTGATCCATAAAAGTATGCACTTAGCAAAATCTAAGGACAGGTAGAAGAGATGGATAACACCCAATGCACTGCTGTTTCAAGGCAGGCACTGAGGCATGCAAAAATAAACATTTGCCGAGGTGAATGCAGTGTGCTATTTGTACAATGCAACATGGCAACGACCTCTAGTAATAAAAATATCTGCAGATTTAAGCCCAGAGGACTATATTGCATATCAATAGCAATAAAACCAGCAGAAATAGAAATGTATTATTTATAGACCTATTTATAAAACCTAAATACTTCTCCAGTGGACCTACTTCTGTGGAATGAACTGTCTTCCTCCCCCTCCCTCCTTTAGTGGTTTGTATGTAAAGGTAGCAAAGAACTGTACCATTAAGAAAGATCTTTGTAAAAGATAAATAATTGGAATTAGGAAGAGATGCAAATCCCTCCTGCATAATTTTCATATCAAATAATGATATGAACTGCATTTCCATCAAGCAGCCCCACCTTTACACCTTTGGAAATGGGATTGCAGGCAAACCCCAGGTCCATAGCATACTCTCTGTAGGAAGGTTGATTCTGCCTAATAAAGTTGAACAGGATCATTAATTTTGACAGCATTTATCTAGATTATGACTGAGTTTTTTCCTTTCCTTTCCTTTCCTTTCCTTTCCTTTCCTTTCCTTTCCTTTCCTTTCCTTTCCTTTCCTTTCTTCTCCCCAGTGCAAAGGTTTTTTGATTCAATGAACACACTGAAATGCCAGCAAAGGGAAGGAAGGTATTTTCCCTATCTGCTGTCACTCAGATCTCTCCTTAAAACACTCATGTTGTTTCAAATCTCACATTGCTTTTATCTCACTATCACTTATAAGACCATTACAAATAATAAATCCTTCCTGGGATGCCCCATTTCATGGACCAAAGCAATTCTGTGTTCACAGGAACAATTTTCCTTCCTTATATACATCCCCTAGAGCAAAACTGCGGGTGCTGGAGTTACTTTGCCAATGAAAAAAAAAATTACCAGAGACTTAAAAGATTAGGCTGGGGAAAGTAATGGATTATCCTGATGGACTCAATCACCTACATTTACTTGAAGAGCCTACGTGTCTTCAGCTCTGGCCATCAGCTGCTGAGTAACACACGGAGTAATTCAGACAGTGGACAAAGGCCTCGAAACAGAAGGACAGACTGCTGCTAATCAGCTTTTCATGTTCTCCTGCCTGTTGCCTTTTTACAGCCCCAGCACAGAGCCCCTCCACGATGTGCTACCCCCACAGCCAGCCCGTGTAAGTGGGAGGTGATGCCACAGATTTCTGACACCACCTTTGTCTGTTCTTGCTGCTGCTTGTCCTTCCAGTGAGAAATCCATGCGTTCAGATTACTGCCAGTTACTCGGAAATCTCTCTGCACCTCCTCACAGCTGCTGGGTAACTTGCACAGTCGTCCAGGTCTTTGTTGGATTTGACCCACAGACTTCAAGCAAAGTTTTGTCTGCTCTTACCTGATTTTCTTTTAATGTGCTGTTTTCTGAAGTATTAGGCTGAGCTACCCAATCTTATTTTCATTTATTTCATCTCCTCTGCTCTGGATGCTTTCAAACGAATTAACTGTAACTCTGGCCCTTACTATGCTGGTGAGTTAATATGTGCATAAATAAGTTCAGATGAATTCAATCGTGTTGTAACTTACTCTGGTGCAACTCTGAAAGTGTTACTTTAGAATTATAATAATATAATTTAGAATTGTTTGGGTTATAGCAGTGTTAAAAAAAAAAAAAAGGTAGGCTAGCAGCAGAAGAATTAGATTAGTACTTCCAAAATATCTGGCATTTCATCTCCTTTGTCTTGACAAGTGAAGTCTGGTCATCCCACCACTCCAATTTCTTTTGAAATTCTGGAAGCTGAGTCCCAAAGCACGAGCAAAACTTGTGAGCAGAGGGACTGAAAGCTGAATTACCTAGTTTATAACATCTGCATGAAATACAGTTTAATTCCAAGTGTTTTGTACAAAGGGGACCAAAAGGATTCTATATATATTTTTGAAGACACACAGATTGCTGGCCAAAGAACTTCACCAGATGTTTTCAATATATCTTTCCTGATGGAGATGTATCTTTTTACACACGAATCTCACCCAGCTCTCCCACATATTTGAAGCTAGTCCAGTTTTCTCCTAATGGGATAAAAGATCACATTTCCAGTGTCTTTCATAAATTTCATGCCTAATTGAGTTCCCTTTAATGGGGTCGAGAAGGGCATCTTTATTTCCATCACACACTTTTTTGCTTTTGTGGGTTTTTTGTTTGTTACTTGGACTTCTGTGGCTTTCTGGATTTTTAGAGGATTTGGTTTGTTTTTTCTTTCCTGTTTTTTGATTCACTTGTCAGGCAGAAGTGTCACTGCAAAAACCTGTGTGCCAATACCCAGTGCCATTTGGTTTTCTGGTCTATTCAAATTTGTTAGCTTTTTTTTTAATCGGGAGAGTGACAGAAATGACAAAAATTCTTTCTCACCAGCTGAGAACCGGCGATGCTTTGGAGGCAGCCATGTGGCTGACAACAGTGCCACCCTGTGTCCCTGCAGGCTGGGGGACCCACTAAAAACTCATTTATTAAACCCTTCCCAGCCACACCAGTTTCCTCCTCCTCTCCCACATCCCCTAGCAGACTCCTTTCCTGATGCTTCCTGGCAATTATTTACTTTCTGAGCCTCCTCTTTAACTTTCTGCCAGGGGATGAATTTATGGCCGCCTGGCAGAGCGCAGCCTTCAGAGCAGCACAAATAACCATTTGAATAAGGCACCTTTCCTGAAACAGTTCAGGTCTGTAGTTTGGGTAGAAATGGTTTGATGAAGCTGCAAATCAATATTACTCTGTAAATTTTTAATGTTCACACCATGTGAAATGCTGTAAATAAAATAAGCTAACCACAATAGACTATTCTTTGTAGTTCATTTAAAAAAATGTCTGTTCAGCAGTATGGCTAACTACTCGCTGTAGATATGGCTTTAAAACTGTCTAGGCTAATACATCAAGACCAGAATTTGAATAACCTCTAGTGGCAGGCAATTTTTCAGAACTCCCAAATACTACAATAAGTAAAACCAGAATTTTTTTTCAGGTTGTGTGCTAATATGGACAGGTCAGAAAATAAGTAAAATGAGAACAAGATTCCTGCACTGGCATGTTTACTAATTCAGAAAAGGTTTGTTAATAATTAGTGGTGTGCTCAGAGTGGAGAACTCAGATCTGGATTTCAGCCCTGGCTGTACAGAGATGTCCTGGGAGTTTGGAGCTGGGGGATGTCTCATGAAGTGACCCCATTATAGGAATGTGTAAGTACCATTTTTGTTACCTTGGATCCAGGCTTTAAAGGTTTTCTTTTTCAGTCCTAAGCCATTATCTGTTTCCAGAGATTTTATTATTTTATTATTTATTATTTTATTATATTTTACAAGAGGGACAAGGAGTAATGGCTGTAAACTGAAAGAGAGGATGTTTCAGTTGGACATGAGGAAGAAATTCTTTCCTGTGAGAGTGGTGAGACACTGGAATAGGTTGCCCAGAGAAATTGTGGATGCCCCATCCCTGGGAGTGTTCAAGGCCAGGCAGGATGGGGCTCTGAGAAACCTGGTCTGGTGGAAGGTGTCCCTGCCCATGGCAGAGGGGTTGGAAGTGGATGATCTTTAAAATCCCTTCCAACCCAAACCATCTATGATTCTACAATTCTATGAACCAGTGCACAAAAGAGGAAAATAATAACCCAAACATATGTGACAGCAAAACCCGTTTGAAAAAGAAAAACAAAACAAAACTACAAACAAGCACCAAAAAAAAAAAAAAAAAAGGCATAAAAAGCAAACATAAACAGCAACTGCAGTATAAAACCCCACTTTTCGTAACTTTGATTCTTATCTGTGCCTTGCCCAGAGTATCTCTGTGGGAGATGTGCCACTATGGAGACAGATTGATGACTTTTCCACTGGTCACTGTCACTGACTGATTTGATGGTCGTGTCAGAGATGGTGCCACGTGGGGGATATTGGTACAGTATTCAATCTCACCCTGATGGCAGGGTGAGCAGTGCTTGCAAGCAATATGCAAAAGTCTGGTTTAGAAGAATG
Source organism: Daphoenositta chrysoptera (assembly GCA_013397915.1). Lineage (NCBI taxonomy): Eukaryota > Metazoa > Chordata > Aves > Passeriformes > Daphoenositta > Daphoenositta chrysoptera. Next base: position 65,629 of record VZRO01008265.1, on the reverse strand, counting down.
TCTATAGAAGGTTGTATGCTGTTCTACATGAGCAGCCTCTTCTAATTCAGAATACACCTCATGTCTTGCTCTCTTGGCTTTTCACAAGAGGAGGGAAAAGAGAGTGACAAAGCAAAGCACAAAGATTTTCTTTGGCCTGAAGTCACTCTGGAGGGAAAACAAAAATTGGCTCATAATACTGACAAGCTGATCAGCAAAGTCCAAATCATAGTTTCTTTTCTTACATCCTAGCTCCATTGTGAGGCTGCTGAATAATTCCTGGTTCTCATCCTCACTCTCCTGTTGAGACAAAACACTTCTGTGTCCCAGGCTGGCCTCTGGGTTGAAGTGAGTCCCATTGCCATCGGATAGTGGGACAGAGGCAGATCTGAGGTGAGACCAGGTTGCTCAGGGTTTTCTCTAGTCATGCACTGAAAATCTCCAAGGACAGCACAGCCTCCTCAGGTAACCTGTTGCTGTGTTTCACTCTCTCCAATGGTTTATCCCCAGGCTGAATTTAGTCTGTTGCATAAGCTAGCCTGTTGCACAAGTTAGCATGGCCTCCACCCAGTCACAATATTGGGACCAAATTGCTGCTTTGATCCCATTTCATAATTTTCCTGACCATTTTTCCTAATATCCCAGTGGTTTAGATGTTAAATCATCTGGCAAAATCTTCCTCTCTCAATTAGAATTACCTGCAGATACAATTTGTCAACTCTTTATGTATTTTAATACACAGTTAATAAACATGCTGAAGATATTCAATAGTCCTCTGTATTCTCACATTCCACTACCAAGTAGGAATTTTGTCAGTTGTTGCATGTGACATCAGTTAAGATTCCCAAACCCTGAGAAGATGCTGTCTGTGTGTGAGACAGGTAGAAAAGGCAGCCCTGTACCTGGACTGTGAGCAGGAGACAAGGTTCAGTCCTGAGCTCCATCACTGAGCAGCCAGACGTCCTTACACAAATCTGCTCTCACTTTCCCATATGTAAAAAGAGGATTTTAATATTTGGATTTTGCCTCAGGGGTGCAATTCACAGTTTATGATGCATTCCCCCAATAACATCAGGGGCTCTATACCTATGAGCACTGCAAAACATATTTTCCTAACATGTTATCCATTAAAGCTCTGTAAATTGCATGTTTCAGAAGAAGGGGTAGGCTGAAATCCATCTGATCCTGTTGTATCTTTTAAGTTGTCCAGGAACTGGTCAGCCTGGGTCAATAGACTATCAGGAGAGTGATGACCTTAACAATGAAACTTTCTCCCAGGGAAGATCCAGAAAGATCTCCCAGATCCCCCAGTCTGCAGAGTCCAGAGGGTTAAATACTTCACCTTCTGTCTCAGCTCAGGACCAAACCAAAATCTCAAAGATCTTATTAAATTCACATTCAAAAAATGAAGGGAAGTGTTTCAGAATGCTTCACTCATATCTAAGCATTTTATTTTTATTAAAAATTTTTACAGTATTTTGAGAGATGAAACAGGACATTCTGATGAATAGGAATTGCTGCTTCTTCTCTCCAAAGTATGAAATTAGTAAAAATCAATTTTTTGAATCTTTGATAAATTAGATCACCAGATAATCCTCACCTTTTTTACTTTCCCACCGTTTGCACAAATGCTTGGCAAAGGCTGATACTCCCTGCAGACCATACAAAATCAGTTGTTCAACAACTGGTACCTGATAACTTGAAACTTCCATGTCCTGTCACCAGCTTAGTGACTAAAAATGAAAAGTACAAGGATAAACCCTGTGTTCTACCTTATTCCTCCAGCACAGTCATACACTGCTGGGATTATGATGGCTCTCGGGCAGACACAGACCCATGCAGGGTATGGGAAAGGGATAAATGTTGGTGGATATTCACAATGAGCTCATTCCAAGCTTGAGGAAAAGAGTATGAAGCTTGTTTGAAACTTGGGCAAGTGGTCAATGAAGGCCAGTGTCTAGGGATCATCTGGGAGCCAGTTATCAGTGAAAAAGGACTCCAGCATATGGACAGTTTGTGAAAGACCTCAAAAGTGAAATGGCAGAGATGGACAGGGTAAAACATCGTAATAAAGAGACCAACTTGGCCCTGGCATTGAAATGACCTGTAATGTGACAACACTGTTAAGGTAGGAGAAAAGCAATCTTTTAGGGGGAAAATCCGAAGGAAATGTGTGAGGTGTGTGGATGAAGAGAAAACCCTGCATTAGTGTGTGGAGGTCTGCAGTACAGTGGGCAGGGGTGAAGAACAGAGAAGCAGCCTGAGTAACAGGCTGTGTGGGCTGCTCCTGCAATCCCTGAGGGCTGGAAAAAGAAAGTCTGGGACACACTAGGCTGGGGAGCCGACTGCATCCAAGATGTATCCTGCACACTCTTAGAGGCTGTGCCTTCAGATCATCATCTCCCATTCCATGCAATGTGATTGCTCAGGGAAACAAAAGAGGGGAGAGGCCAAGTTTGCAAAATCCTCAGGGTCATAGGCACCCTCAAGCTTCTGGAGGTGGGTAAATAAAAAAGTGAAACCAGTCCTGGAGCACTGAGTTATGTGCTTGTCCCTGAAACGTGAATTAGAAGGAGACAGCATTGTAGAGAGAAGGAAGAAGAACAGGTGGAACCAAATCAGAACAAATTCAAGCCACAGCAAAACACGAATCAGAACTACATCAGAAAACACTTATTCTGCCCATTCTGGTTTACCAGTCTTCCCCCACCCTAACTAGAAAAGAACAAGACTGGACAGACAGCCATCCATCACTCATGCACACACACAAACACATACTAACATCTGGATTCTTTTCAGAGCAAATTTTTCCTGTGTGAAATACTCCTTAATAGGTTTCCCAAAAGGTTGTACTATTCCTTATGAGACTGGCTCTGTTTACTTGGCATTCAGGGCCATGTAGTGATTTGTTAATGTATAGATCTGTCACAACTAATAAATCTTTACAGCGTTATGGATGACATTATTATTTTTGATCAAGATTACAGCATTGGCTGGGTGATGTGGTTGATGGCAATGCTTACAGAATATCACCTACTCCTTGAATATTAGCTCAAAAAAAAAACCAAAAAAAAACCCCCAATATAATTCAGAGCATGGATCCATTTAAATATTAATGGCACAATGGTATTGATGGCAACAGTATTCCTGCAGAGGCTGCAAACCATGTTCTCCACACATGCATTCCCAGCAGCTGAAAGAGCCCTTGCTGATTGTACTGCAGGAACATTCATGTGCAGCTGCTTGTGGGAGGAGGCCGAGGGCAGGAGGGAAGCTGCTTCACATGTAAGTGTGAATGCAAACACACAAATTGAGTTCCTACAGCAGAAGTGAAATAAAGCCTAATTCACTTGCTGTACTACGCTGGGGTGACATGTAAGGCTTAAAGAAAAAGACACAACATAAAGCAAAAAAAAGTAGTGTGCAACATAAATAGCATATGTGCCAAATGAATTCTATAATAAAGCAGATGCAGCAAATTATATTTAATAATGTTTGACAATTCCCTGTGCAGCTAATGGTTTGTTAGAAATTAGTCCCTAATGTTTTAGGGACTGCTGGCATTTACAGTCATTTGCTTTGTCTTAATTTACAATGTTTGTGTGTTGTGTGCTGTTTAGCCTGCTCCTTGCAGTTTTATGATCTTTCTTGGCTTGTTGGGATTTCAAATGTTGTTTTAACTCAGTAGCTACTCTAATAACACAATGTTCACGGGTAGAATTTCATAAAATAACTTTTTAGGGGCTCATTCCCTTTTTCCTCTTCATTACACAGTGAAAGCCCATTCTGCTCTGACATCCAAACTCTTGTGAGACCTACTTGTTACCAAACATGTACCTTCTAGTCCCAGATTTCATGGTATGAGCAAATAAAAAGGGAACACATTGTGGCAGGCACAAAAGGCAATTCAGATTGCACTGAGCATCCTGCACCAGCAGATTCGAGCTATATAGCAAACCCATTTTAGCCATAAGTGCCCTTTCATCCAACTGTTTAAATACTCCTCAAAAGCACATAAAATGATTTTATGTCTTTCTGAAAAAACAACTAAAAGCAGGATTACATCCATTGTCTAGGAGGATAAATTAAGCCATGTAAATGAATCCATAAGCATTAGTCACAATGCCAGACACTCCACAGAGAACTGAGGACCAAAAGTTCATTGATTTTCTTCCAATTCTCCCAACTGTTCAAAAAAAAAAAAAATTCTTCCTACAAACTTTAGCTTGACTAAGAAACAATTGGACAATATTGAGAGCATGGATTATTGGACAATAATGAGAGCATGGGATCCTCATGTCTTGAATCCAGAGAGGAGGGAAGGCACAGGCTCCAAACAACAGGATGAGGCCCCCAGTGCCATAATACACCTAAAATAAAACCCAATAAATATTGTTCTTCTGTGCCAGAGATTCCAGATCTGATTAAAAGAGGGGAAGCATTGCCTGTGTGTAGTTGCAAAGGTGAAAGCCCAATTTCTCCTTGGGAACACTTTAGCTCTGCTCAGGTGTTCTTGCAGTGGTCTGGCAGAGAGATGGGGACAGACTCGGGATGGAGGACACTGCAGAATGCCAGAGCTGTTCCAGGACAGCAGCCATGGCAGGGAGAAGCTCTGTGCCAAGGGACAGCCTTGTCTGCATGACCTCTGGGTGGTAAAACATTTATTTTAGGTCACAGTTTAGAAAAGTCTGAAGTACCAATAACAGGAAATTTTTTTTGTAATCAACATGAGCTTGTTGAGAGCAAACCTTAGTCCCATTCCTAATCTGGAACGCAGATTGTTCTAACATTTGCCTATATTTTTTTCTCCTACTAGCTCAGCAGTGCTTGTGGCTGGAGCCAACAAGCCTGAAAATGGAAATAGGCTAAATCTCAAGGGCTCACAGCTTGCTTTCAGCCAGCACAGCCACTTGATAGTATTGATTAGGATAGGGAGTCTGCTCAAGTCCTGCGGACTTCTCATAATCTCCTCGAGTCTCCCAACAATAAAAATATTCATCACAAAGCTCAGATCATTGGTAAAATGAAGCTACAACCCTTTTGTGCTGGCTGTGAATGAATGTGGCTTCTAAGAGGGGAGATAAATGAGTGTCTCCGTGGAACTAAACAAATTTGGGTTGACTAACTATAGCATACAACAATAATTCATTTTTCATTGAAATGGAAAGAAGGGCAGACACTGGCATGAATTAGTCCAATCCTGACTAAAACAACTATGTACAATGCTAAATACCCTCAAAAAAAACCAGGGAAGACATCACATTTTGGCTTTGGATTTTTTTTTTAAATTTTGGATTTAACAGAGTTCACTATAAAAAAGACAAAACTTGTTTCATGCGTGAGAAAAAAAAAATAGAAAAAGTGCACTTAGGTGCACAACCTCTTCCCTTTTCTGTGTGAAGGAGACCACTGCAATTTGTCAGGATGTGGCTGAGTTCAAAGTATTTGAGTGTGAAAGGTAGATGATCTTGATGTATAGAGTGAAGTTTCACAGGGGACACATCCCCAGGATATAAGTCACACTAGCTGCCATCTCAAGCACAGTTTTGATCCACCTGCATATACATTTGAAAGGAGCCATGAAATTCATTCACATACTGGGTTGCTTCAAGGAAATGTATTTAAACGTGGTAACAGAGTGAAAGGTAGAAAGATCTGTCATCTGGAAATGTGCTTCTATCACAAAAGGTGTCAGCTCAAAATGGCAAAATCTAGAAGGGGATAAAAAATGCAGAAGAGATAAAGATGCCAGTCTCTCCCTCTGAGCAGCTGATGGCTGAGGGGAAAGTCCTGTTTGATTCTACGACATGGCTTTTTCCTTTCCCTCTGAGAACTGACATGGGGTAATTAAACACAAGTAACTCCAAAGAACTTGACTGTTTAAGCTACATATTGTCTAATTAGTTACTCATTTAGACCTACTTGGACTGCAGCTCTGAGTCAGATCTTATTCAGCAATCCTCCTCCATCAGATTTTTGTACAGAGCCACCACAGTCCAGCTCTTTGACATATTTGGGGTGTAATGCATTTAATGAACAGTTGAAAAGGAAGTTGTCACTGGCTAAAAACACCTCCAAAAAAGTTGTTTTTCAAAATCCAGATCTCTGGGGAACACCAGTTTCACTCAATCTCTCCCTAACTATAACTCTAATTTGCAGCCCTAAACATTTATTCTAGTAAACCACCCTGCTGAAAGATGACAGGAAAATTCAATCCCTGCCAGTGTCACTGGGGCAACTCAATTATCAAGTCTGTGCCTCGACTTACACAAAGAAAGCTCAGCTGAGCTTTCTGAAGGATACCACTGGTGTTTAGCTTTCAATTCCCAGGGTCTATCACACCATCTCGATGCTCAAAGACCTTAATTCATCTTGCTGTCATATCCACCCATCACCTACGAGGCGCTTTTCGAATGAGGTTCATCCTGCCTGCTAGCATAACACAGTCATCATCTGTCCTGTCATCTGAAAAATATAAATGTTTCATGCTCCACTAATAAATCTGCTACAATATTTGCTGTTGCTTGTGCAATCCAGGGCCCTGTTTCATGGAATATTTATAAATCACTTGCCTGATGATAATGTTCATTGCTAATTGTGAGCATCTTCCTGCCTCCCACCCCACTATGCAGGGCAAGAGAGGTGCTCCAGCGGGGATCTGAGCTCTCTTCCCACTGCCTTTCCCACCACAGCAGTCTGGAAGAGGGGAAGCTTACCATGTGCAGATAAAAGCAACATCAAAATCTTTTTGCCTGATTTCACATTTAATGAGAGAAACTGCAGGAGGGAGATTGCAGAAGAAAACTCTGTGATTATTATTAACCAAAAAAGTTACATTTTATCACTCCCCACACCTTCCTTCCACCTGGGTGCTGCCTTTAAATAGCCCTAAAAAGCCAACTGCACTGCCTTACATATTTTCCTTTGTCCTGTGTATATATTTTCTTCTGTCCAAAAGCTCATGGTTTGATGGCTTGCAGGTCATGGGAAGCCACTGCTTGCCAAAGAGAGCTTCGGTTCAAGTAAGTCATCTACTTGTTGGAAAGTAAAATTACTGGGAAAGCTGGGACAGTAAAGGGATAGAATGATGGTTTTGCATTTCGTTTGCATTTTTGCCCGAACTGGAGAGATGCCCTCTGCTCTGTGATTATGTCAGGTGAAGAGGTGGAGTTTCCTTTCTGCTTGGAGGTGGTGTTGAGAGAAGAGCGTGAGGAGACAGGAGTACATGAACACATCATCCATATTTCTGTGGCAGCCAGACACTTCAGCCAGGATAGAGTTCCTTGGCCCTAATATTGTAGCTGAAAACCTTTGATTTCTTCCCAAATTGCTTAGACCTAAAATGAGGAAGACAGGCCAGGAAAAGGGAGTTTTCTCCCTGGATTACAAAAGGGATGTTAGGACCCTGAGCAGTCAACTTCTCGTGCTCATTATTGCCTAGTATTGCATTAAATAAAAACTTACGCTGAACAACGGCCTGAGCTCAAGCCAAACAAGGGCTGTGACCATCTACCCACGGATGGACAAATCAGAAAATGTGCCCCAAGAACTTTGGAGAAGTCTCTGCTGGTGCAAGCAGGTAGTACCAGGCATCCTCACTCATCTTTCCAAACTACACCTCTTGTTTTCACAGAAATTGTCAGACCCCAATATCTTTAACATCCTCCACACTGGCTGAAATCTGTCTAAAATCTGGTTAAATTTGGGTAGCAGAGTCCATCAGGGGGGCAGGTACAGTACAATATACATAATCTCCTAGAGAAAACCTGATCAAAAAAGAGCCTGCAACCATCAGTCCCTCCTTCCTTTTGACCAAATCGATGCATCCCTCAGTAGAGCTGAGTATTGATCTATTTTATGCAAACAATGGAGTTCGAAGTTTTAGATTTATGCTCCTTGCCCAAAGACAAGCTCATGTCTGAAAGAGCACGAGTTTGTGCACTGGCTAATGGCTCTTGCTCAATCACTAATCATCCCAGTTCTTAAAGATTTTTAAGTCAACTATTGACCTATATTATTCTGCCTTGAAAGAAATGTTATAAGCTGTACAACAAATTAGAGCAAAACAGCCTAATCAAGATTGGTCTCAAACCTCCAAATCTTCCCATTAGGAGCTGCTTCTATTTCCTATTATTCATTGTTTTGGGTAAAGAATGTTTATGAGGTATTAGGCTTTTTATTGGTTTCTCCTCCATTTTAATTTTCATTGTTGCACATTTGAGTGATAAAAGATCATGAACCCTTTTTCCCAAGTTATTTATTAACACTCATTATAAAGGAGAATTGAGGGGAAATGATGTGAAACTAAATGGCCCAGATTTTTTCTTCCAGCAGGACTTGCACTGGAATCTATTTTTCACTACCCACAGGCAGTACCCAGCCAACACTGACACACACATCAGGAAAATTCAGGCCCAAAAGTGACAAAAGACTACTGAATCCATCATTATTTTTCCACTTCACCTACCTAACTCAAAAATCACTGGCTGCTCACTTCAAAGTCAACACAGCTGCAAAATGACACAAATACCATTAGCGACAAGATGACATTTCTCTCTTTCATTTTTAAATTTATTTCTAAAGAGAAAGTTTGGCATACTGAAAAATCAGGCTACAGGTGCAATGAGCTGATGTTGCATCTCACGGGCTCTGGGATGGGGAGATATTGGCAGAAGAGAGTGAATTGCAGCACTGTTAGGGGATGGTCAAACTGAGAAAAATGTATTTTCAAATATTTCATGCTGAGTTGTTATTAATTCTTTATACTGGAAGTGTTTTCTGATAAGTATGAGCCTTTGTTTTGCTCTTAGGAAATTTTTATAACTGTATAGTATAGGCATGTGTGTTTAGATCTTTTACATTATTAATTGCTGTATGGTGGCTGTCCTAAAAACCATTTAGTGAAATAGATAACATATCCACATCTCAGAAAACCACAGACACACTCAGTTTCGTTGCCTATTTTATAGGATCTTTTTGTTTAAATATCCATGCATCCACATATTTCCAGTACTTACTTTGCAGTTTCATTTACAACAGCTTTTGCTGTTGTAAACGTGTAGATCCATACTTCCTAGGACTAGCAGCTCTGTGATTCATGGGAAAACACCTTTATGTGCTAAACTGGTTCTCAGTTTTATTTTAACCAGAATCTAGCTTGGAATGGCTGAAAATATTGTCTTGAAATGGAACTGTGTAGTTTTGCAAGCTGCATTTGACACGCCATTACCAGAAATCTGCTCAAGTTTTTAAAAACAAGAAAACCTTCTGACGTCTCATTTTTCTATCTTGCTAAATGCCCTAACTCAACCCAGAAAAATCATGCTTTCCAAGACGCTTTATTCTGAAGCAGTTCAAGCTGTTTGAAACAGCTTCAAATTAAGAAGCAGCAGCATTCCTGAATCTACATTTCTTGAAACAAAAGAAAATTACATGAAGATTAGGGAATTTGGCAAAAGTGCTGAAAGAGTCTCTAACCTGCTTCTGCAGGAATTATTCTGTGTCTGGCAAATTTCTGTGACTTTACTGTCTTACTTTCCTACTCCTGAGTTGTAATGAATTTCTGATAATTCCCATTCAATGCTCTGTATGCTACCTCTGAAGAACAAGAAGACAAGAATTGAAGGTCTCAAAACATTTGTTTCTGGCTATTAATGGGTTGCATTTTTCAGGAAGCCAGCTGAAGGCAGGATGAATTTTTCTCTATCTTCTTCCTGTTATGAGCCCCCCATGAAGGTGAGGGTAACCCAGGTTCCTGTTTATATCCTTTGGAGTGGATTAGAGTGAAACAACCCTGAATGATCAGTGTTTGTAAATATATATATGTAGGGTTTAATTTAGAACAATTTGCTTGCAATGGAAAGCAGGTATGCAGCCATTTTGGTTATTATTATCTGCAGTAATACAGCAATACAAAAACATCAAAGTAACACTTGGGAAAATGTATAAGGAAAAGAAAGAGAAGGTAAGAAAGAATAAGATTAGAAAAGATTTCACCACCTGTGAGATGAGACTTGGTTGCTGCAATTTCAGCGTGTGTTGGTCAAAGTGGTGATCACAGTCTTGTTGACATGGTGGAGAAAGTCTGCAAAACACCAAACTTCCGTGGGGTTTATATTAGGCTTAGGCTGGGTGGCAGAGAATTGGGAGTACAAAGATTTCCAGGGAAATATTCTCCAGTAATAATCAGTCTTTTGTGTCAATGATGGAAAGTAATAGGGGAAAAAAACCCAAACCCAAATAGAGAAAGCCTGGTGAAACAGATGAAGTGAATGCATTGTGTTTTGAATTTGTTCCACAGTGCTCCCCATAAACAAATTCCAGCTGGGAGATGCCTGAACACCCTTGTAAAAATAGAGCTGCCAGTACATGCCATGGTCTATAGAAAAGGGAGTGTTAATGGTTTAGCTACTGGCACCAACCACCCTCAGCTTCCCGAAATGTCCATATAGCACAGAACTGCCCTTGGCTTCAAAAGCATCCTTTCTGATTTTCCAAGGCCAGTGCCAGGTCACATTCCCACTGTCTGAGCAGCTGCATTGCATGTCAGCCTCACACATGAAATGGCAAAATCAAGCAGTCAGATGTCACATCTTGGCACTACAAAACCCTTCATCATTATCAGCAAATGCAAATATGGGGACTTGAAAGGAGAGACGAGCCTGAAGCCTTTTTCGAAAAATCAAGATTATTCATTGGAAGACCCCTCCTCCCCCTAGCAAGTGGCACCTTACTCAATGTATTGACCTTGGATGGATAGATGAATCTCTTAACGCTCTCATAAGCTTCATTTACATTTCAGTAGGCATTAAACAATTAAGCCATTTTGGGATACAACTCTCCGCATTATTTATGTGTCTCTCAGTGTCCTTCCACAGCAAAGTTCTAGGACTTCAAGGAAACAAATATGACCCACGAGACAAGAAAAATCCATACTAGTTTTAAAAAATTCACTCTAAGGTACAGTAAATACTTTTGGTTCAGCCTGAGCATAGCAAGGTTTTGGAATGCTGTGGAAAAGAGGCAGAGTGAGTAAAACGTATTTTCAGACTTCATGAGGGAAATGATCACAATAAGGTAAGTGTTTTGTAGGTGCTGTTCTATAATCCTACACTGGTAATTTCCACTCACTAAAAAAGCTTATTTGCTAGCATCTCATACAATCAGTGACCCAAGGGATCAGGATCCACAGAGATGCAGTTTCAGAACTATCCTAGGCAGAGACATGCATGCAGTGTTTGAGAATGTGCACCCAGAAGGCAGAAGCGTGGCCAGAAGAGCAGAAGATACACGGTGCCAGGGGCCTTGGTGTTGAACCTGTCACATGCATAGTCTCAAACACAGAAATATTTTCATATTTTGTCAATTGAGATGATACAAAGTAGTGCTTTCACTTGATGTTCTGGGGTCAGTTCAGGCACATTCATAAAAGAAATGGCCCCTAGAATGCACTGCTTGTATCAGCAATCCTCTTTGGCATTAGGAAAGCAGCCTTGGAGATGATGTGTAGCCTGACTTTAATCCAATAACTCTATTGAATTTGTTGTTTGACCTTTTCTTTCCTTTGGATGGCATCATGCATGGAGTACTATATCATCATCATCATCCTCACTGAAATGATGCATTTCACTAATAGATCATTAGAAAGAAAGCTCACTCTGAAGATATACAGGTACAATAGATCACGACGGAAAAGGGCGTGCTGTTGATGTACTACCCAAAAGATGGCAGAGTCCAACAAGGAGGAGGTCCAAGAGGAAGCTGTTTAATTGAGAAAGGATGACTGCACCACAATAAAAAAGCCTTTAATACTTCCTTACTTTGCATTAATGAAATCAGTCACGGTGGATACTTACGCTTCTTGCTTCTCTCAGCATGAAAGAACCAAAAAATTAATCTCTTTTTTTCCATCCTGTTGCACATTCTGGTCCTTGCACATTACCACACAGGGACCTGTGGCTCTTCATGAGTTCAGAGCTGTCTTACAGGCTCAGCCACATCGTGCAGCAAGCAGGATGGCACTGCCAGGGCAGGGAGCAATGCACAGCACAAGTCCTTAATGGGAAGGATGAGAAAATCCAGTGAAAATCCAACAAAGACCTCTACAATGAATTGTCCTAGAGGAGAGCCACGTGTGAATCCCTGCATTCAAATTAATGCTGTGACCACATAGGTTCCTGCCCATGAACGACTGCCAAATCCCTGCTTTCTCTGAGGCTCCAGGAAAGCATATCCTGGCTCTTGGTCACCTGAAGGTTTTGTCATGTTGGAGGGTCAGAAGTGATTAGAACCCTTCCAAGTAAAGAGTTATTTGGCTTTGCCTGTATACATTGCTTTTTTGCTCATCTTGATCTCATCTTTCTCAGTATGTCTCTAAAACCTACCTTCAACTTGGCTAATCAACTTGATACTTTTGTCAAAATTTCCCCAAAAATTTTTCTACAATGTTGCTGCCTTGCATATTTCCAAATAACCATTTACATGTGGAAAGCTGTGACTTGGTGCAGGAAAAGATCTGAAAGACATATCCCCAAATTCGTCCTGCAAAGCTACTCCCTCACAGGTTGAACCCATCTGCCTCTTTCAGCATTACACATGGGTTTGGTGGCCATCCTAAAAGCCTTCACACTGGATATGAGAGTCTCCCCACTGTCATTAGCTCTTTGCCTGCTTAATTATCTCCTCCAGGCTGGAGAGGGGCACCTGCAGTGCTGCGTGGGGATGGTGCTCAGACAGTGCCACTCCTCCAGCCCCTCTGCTGCCATCAGTAATTTCACTCCCTGTCGTCAACAAGCGTGTCAGAAGAGTAAAACACAATTAATTGTGGTGCCAAATAGTAGCTTAATGCTTAATTGCACAACTCACAATGAGGTCAGAATTACTGGGCGATCAGATAAGCTTTCACAGATGTATTATATAATCCATGAGCTTAATTCCTCCAGAGGTAGTCAGAAAATTACTGTTCATTAACAAAGTGGTTCCATTATCCGAAAACATATTTAAATCATCGTTTTCTCCATTCCGGAAATAATGCCATTTCTTCTTCAAAGGACAAATATACTTTTATGAAAAGCTTCAGCTGGAAACTATTGTCCCTAATAGATCCAATGTCAGATGTTTAATGTGTCAGTTTTTTTCTCCACAAGTAACAAAGGCAAGAAAAAATATTTTGAGCCTCATCAGTTTATACCTCATGAAGGAAAAGGCAAATTGTAGAGATTTGTGTTGTTGTTCCACTCATGGTCACAAAGAAATTCTGCAGCTTTTTCTGTGACATGTCCCCCAGAAACCTAGGCAGTGACTTAAGTAAGGGGTCAGGTTCAAGCACAAAGGGTCAAATGTATTTTTCTTTATCTCCAAACCTTTTAAAAATGATTTACTGCCTCACTGTATAGGACATGAAAGGATAATGCCGTTTTCAACACTCAAACAAATGACATACTGGAACTGACATTTTTTTACATACATTTATGCATCTTGATGCAGCTGTCTCCCCAGCCTGACAAAAATCCCATGGAAACAAATGGGATTTTTACCTGAAAGTGATTGCAGGATTGGCCCCTCTTTTATGATTGTTAAAATATATCGACTCTGAAAATCCAGAATTACTTCACAGAAGTAGAGAAGACATCCAACTATTTCACCAATTTTAAGAAGTACTAAATCACGGAAATGATTTCAGAATACATCTTTAGTTATCCTTAATGCTTTCTCATATCTCTCTGACTGAAATAATATAAAAATCCATTGAAGAATAACAATTGTCACATTTGATGTACATTTTTATTAACAGCACTATAAAAATTCAATTATGTAGCAAAGGGTGACAAAAAATTTCCTTTAAATTATGCAGTAAACAAAGCACTCAAAAAAAAAAATCACTTGCTCATGTCATATGTTAAAAATCTCTGTTCCATTGGCTGAGGAAGTTAAACTAAATTCCCTCTTTGTGTCTGGAAGCAGATTTCCCCTTTCCTCTCCCCCTGCTCCCACTGGGGATTGGAACCAGATGATTTTTAAGGTCCCTTCCAACTTAAGCCTTTCTATGATTCTATGATTATCCAAATGCTTTCCTGGGAAAGGTTTATTTAGCCAACAATCTGTGCCTTCCAGACGCGGTGTTTCCTCTGTCCACTCTGAAAATTCCCATAGCTGACATTCACCACGGAGGGAGAACATAGCTGTACAGATGGATTAATAACAAAATCAAGATGCAATAGCTCCCACAAACTGTTTCGCCACTGATAAATTTAGTAGAAACCACTGGCCAAAGATAGTCTGCTAGTTGGTAGTTATCAGTAATGTCATTACTTGGGGGGATTCTGAAATATTCCTCTGGACTGCATTTAAGTGGTTCTGCCTCTGGCACACAGAGATGTGAAAACCATTTTACCTTGCACAACAGGAGATGATCTAGCATAAAATGACCGATTTTTATGCTTATCATGCAGAACTAGATTGCTGCTATCTTCATTTGGATGCACAGCAGAGCAGTAAGCAGTCTCCTTCCTTGTCTCGTCAAACCAGGGCTCCACCACACAGAGAAAGAGGGTGCTGATCTGAATGCCTCCATGTCCCTGTAAGCAAATAAAGAATGTAAAGGGAATGGTAGAGATAAACCTAGGTTTTGCAATCAAGTGGGGGGAGGAAATCTGCTATCCTGTCAGCATGTAGGCAGATTTTTAAAAATTTTGATTTTAGTTTTTCACTTTCTCACAACAAAAGAAGCAGCCAGAGGACCTGTGAGCTGGAGCCCGTGGTCACTGCTGGCCCTGTCCCACGGCCAGGAGCAGCACACTCCTTCCCCTTCCAAAGGAGACAACTGCTTGGGAAGCTCAGTCCTGGTTGATGACCGGTGTGCTTTTAGACACGGGTGTAAACCAGACAGCTTTTCACTTCATGTATCTTTATCTAACAAATAAACAAAACTGGTTTCTACAGGTTTCACCTCAGGCCTTGGGTTTTGAGGGAGGGGTGTTATTGCTCCAGCAGCCCCAACAGCTATGACAGGAGCATCAGTCTTCAACCTGCTGCTGATTTTGTCCCTCTCCCTGTCTTTGGCAGTGACATCTGGTACCACCGTTCCCAGCACAGCACTGCTCCCTCCTGTGACAGGCTGCACTCACACAATGCCTTGGCACACCCTGTGGGCACCTCTAAAAACCACTTTAGGATAGAGCTACAGTTTTATTTCTCTTGAAGTCTTGTCTGTGTGCTCCAGCCTGGAATCCCGAAGGGATTGGCACAGGATGGACCCTGAAGTTACTACAGAATCTAGTTCCGTAAAGCCACTTTCCATCAACCTCTGTGTTTGCATGCAGAAACCCACAGAAGGCCCGGACTGCCAGCAGTTTCCCACTGCTCCGTGCCTGCCTTTCAGCCTTGCCTAACTTTGGATTTATCATCCAGAACCCCCCTCCCGTGCCTTTCGCGGCCGCGCCTCCCCGGGGTGAGCGCCTGCCGCAGGCAGAGATGTTCCCCCAGATCCCGCTTCATCTGCAGGCCCCGAGCGTGCTGCACGAAAATAATTAACACACATAACAAGGAAAGGGAGGGGAGAATAAATTATATGCAAATCTAGTCAAGGAGCTTCACAGAACTAATTAAATTGGATAAGAAAGCTGACAGTACAACAGCCACAGAGACTTTTCCTCCTTCTGCTCGCTAGGAAAAATCTTGCTTAGATGGGCTTAATATAGCCTGGTGCAGAGCAGCTAGTTATAGGTTTGGGGTTTGGACTTAAAAGCCACGTTTACCACAGACAAAATTCATGTACGTGAAGCTTATTTAATGTGTGTGTGTGTGGAGATTATTTAAAACAGTTAAAAGCAGAAGGCACAGAAGGTGCCTGCATACCTCTATTAGCAAAAGCCAGTCATAGCTGGCAGCACAGATGGAAAAAACCTCTAATAAGAGATTGTCACCACATAGAAACGGCTGGAAAAACCCAGTGGCAATTCTCTTTGTAAACTAAAGATGAGGGCAGAAGAATAAATATTAAATATCCGGAGACACAAAAGAAAATTTCCCCGCTCACAAAGTTTCTGAAGCCCATCAGCAAAGCCCAGTTTTAACACAGTGGATGTGACAGAAGGGATCCCTTCCCAGACCCTGCTTTCACCTGTGCCACCACACATCCTGTCACAGCTCCTCTGACAGGGTGCAGCTGGGGATCGGTCCCTCCCTGCATGGCAGCTCCAGCCTGGCTGCTTTGGGAATCTGAGTGCTCCAAGCATGCCCCACGATCCTGCCTCCAGGACCTTCTTCTGGTTAAATACCAGTTCTCTGGAGTTCTTACAGAGCTGATTCTGGCCCTGGATATGAATTACTTTAACTCCTTGAACCTGAGGTGGCCTGCCCAGGTGCCAAACTTGGATGCTTGCAGGGATACATGAGTTCTGGTGTAGGGTCAGAAGACATCTGTAGCACCTCAAGGATGCTGTGAATCGACCTCTTTTCCTTACCTGAAAAAATCAAGGCAGTGGCATTTTCTTACCCTGTAGAAACATTGAGAAGAGGATGTTAATAAAGATTACGAGGTGCTCAGAGTCTGAGGCACAAAGTACCATAAAAACACCTTTAAAAGACTGATGTGTGACCTGCCTCTTGCATTGTGACAGGGCCATGCACAGCCAGCTTTTTAATGGAAGGGTCATTGCTGGGGGCTGAAGTTTCCTGCACAGCCTTGGAGTTGCACACTGATGAGAATGGAGGTGGCTGACTGAGCTGGGCTCACCAACTGATAACTGAATCAATTATTGTACCAGGGGAATGTGGAAAATCTCATATTATAGACTGAAAGAAGAAGCTGTAGAGGCTGCTGTTTTCACTTTCCCAAGGCCTGTGAGTCTCTGGCACAAAGACAACTTCCCTGCCTTTATGTCTTCCGTGGAAAGTTTTCCCTCTGTGGTGAGTCTTCAAATTCCCATTAATAAGTCAAATTCTATCAGTCCTCTCTGCTCACCTCACTTCTTCCCTTCACATCTATCACTATCCTGCAGCACTTTGGTGCCTCCAGTGTAAGCCACAGGTGCCCAGGTTTGTGCCATACAGGGAGCCAAGGACAGCTCTCTGAACCACCACCTTTTCTGTCATTTTCAGAACTGTAAATCCTAAAAGAAATTTTAGGAAGGTCTTTGGGGTCGGTCTTGTGTTATATGACATGAGACCTGTCACTCTGCCTTTCGGTTCCTCAGTTTCCCTGACAGAGAGATGGAAAGAATAACCAAGAGAACTCCTCTGCATGACCAGTGAGTGCCTTCTAAGTGCATCCCTAAAACAGCACCCTTCAACTCAATACCTCTCCAGGAGGAAACAAAACCAGCATTTTCACTCCTCAGCCCAATAGCCTTCTCACTGAGACAGCAAGAGAAAGTCAGTTTGAAAATTTTAATTTTATTTTAAAAATGTTTGGCACCAAGCAGAAGTCAAAGAAAGAAAGATAAAGCTTTTCCTCGGGTTATCTCTCTTTTTTCCCATTCCTATCGCCTTCTAATCAAACCAGCATGAGATATCAAGCAATTACAATGCTATTTGCTCCCTGCTGGATACAACAATTAGCCCAAGATATCTAATGAAAGGAATTAAATTCTACATGTTTTATAGCAAATAGCTTTAATTTTAATTACAAATCCCAAATACATCATCTTCAATAATGATCAGCCCATCACATCTGCTAGGGGCTGATGAGGATTTGCCTTTTGTATGGTTTGGACTGAAAACTAAACCAGACTCTCCCCACACAAGAGCCCTAGTGAAGAGAATGGAAATTAGGGTGCAGCAAGGATCAGAGCCCACAAAATCCCTGCAGAATTTCCCAGAGACTTAGGCTGTTACCAGCAGGCTCTTCATCTGCAGCTGTGAGAAGCATCCTTACCCATCAGATTGGGGTTTGGGGATGTATTTCACTGCTGAGTGGCTGTTGCAGCTCCCCATTTGGACTCCATCCACGTAGTCCATTACATCTGCAACTAAAGCTCATTTTAGCAATCGTGTTATGCCAGGTATCTGTCCCTGAGCACAAGGCACCCCTTGGCACAGAGACAGCTCTCCGTTGAGAGCGGGTGAGGGCTCAGGACAGCTCATCTGCCAAGCCCCTCACCTCTGCCTAGATGGGAATTGGAGGCAGGGAAAGGTGGGGGACAGCCCAGAGCCAAATGCTGTCTGCCACACCCCTCTTTGAGCCCACCAGCCTAAGCTCAAGGGCACACAGCAGGGTCCGCAAACTGGCTCCAGATCCATCCTGATGACTTTGGATTCCCTGTCCCAACAAGTAAAAAAGTCTCTGATGGACCTTGCTCTGTCCTGATCCAATTTTGCTTTTGTTCTGAAATATTTCCAGGCAGTTTTATCATCCATAACATGCCTGGTGGTAACTGGCAAACAACCCATGTCCCTTCTTGAAGGGAAAATAATAATTTTCTAAGTCACTCATACACTTCTGAGTGTTTTACCTGTGAAAAGTTTGCAAAAATAGGTAAAGTCTCCTCCTCAAAATTGTCTTTTTCTTCTTTGAGAGCAGAAATAATTACAAAGAAAGAAAAATATGTATCTCTGTGGCTGAGAATCAAGCTGTGTTTTTGCAATAAGATCTATGTAAATGCTCTATTGCTTTTTCTGGTTTAATATTTTTATTCCAATATATTTTAGTGAAATAACTTAGTGAAAATAAGCT
This sequence comes from Daphoenositta chrysoptera, assembly GCA_013397915.1. Taxonomy (NCBI): domain Eukaryota; kingdom Metazoa; phylum Chordata; class Aves; order Passeriformes; genus Daphoenositta; species Daphoenositta chrysoptera. The sequence continues at coordinate 46,977 of VZRO01008265.1, read as the reverse complement.
GTGTTTGAGTCAATGCAAAACCAAATTTTTTTTTTACCACAATTTAAATAGAAGCATCGCAGGAAGACTGAGATTTAACTGCTGGGGGAGATTCACCATTTCCCTCCAACTCTCCTGTTCCGTGTTTGTTGAATCCCAGAGAGTTGTACTACAATGGAAAAAGCCCAAAGCAAATAGCTGCTGCCTGACAGCTACAGAGACACCAACCCCTGGAGGGGGCTTGTGGCTCTGCCCCATCCTGAGGACACCCCTGGCTCTCAGGGGCATCACTGAGCAGCCCTCTGACCCCTGATGGCTGTGAAAGACAGTGCTTCTGATAGTTCTTAAAGACCCTGTGATATACTGGGCGATCACTCCATGTTCATGGCATTGTAGCTGACCTTCATTTTCATGTTATGATACCTCTCATTCCCACGGGCCTCCTAACTGCTCGCAGGGGCTGCAATTTATACCTGTCACTTACTCACAGCCACCCCTGAAAGAACTGCTGTTGCACAGGCCTGCATTTCCAATTCCATTTGTTGCTCAGAAGCAGCAGGAAATAGGAAATAAGGGTGAGTCCTGGTTTCTGTGCATCCCAAGACGATCACCCACCAGATCTCTCCCTCTCCTCCAGTGGGTTTTGCCTCTCTGGCTGTGGAGCTGCCTGACCACACACAGATCTCAGGCAGTGCTGCCATCCCGGAGACAGGCAACAGTAATCCATCATCCCTAATCTTTGTGCTGCACATCCACCCTCCATCCACACTGATTTGTCTCCTCCAGCACCCTGGCATAACTAATAACACCGGCATTTATAACAGCGATATCACGCTGTGTACCCCATCCAGCTCCATAACTCATACACGGTGATTTATTTGCTGTGGACACAACTAGAAAACACATTTGCTGCTTCCCTCCCCTCCTACGTGCAGTGTAACATCACTGAGGGATGTGGGTGCACCCAAGTCGGAGAAGCATCCCCACAGCACAGCCCCAGGCAGGTGTTCGGTGTCACACTGCACCAAACAGGCTCTGCTGGGATTCAGCATCTTCCCTCTACATTCTGGGCAAATGCTGGACTGATCTGGAACTTCCTAGTGCTATGATCTGCTGGCTGGGATGGCAGATTGTCAAAAGAAACAAAATGTCCAGAGGTAGGAATGATGTGCCAGAGGGAGCTTCAGGAGATCCTCTGGAGAGGACTGTTGTTGAAGAGATTCACCAGTATCTGAAAATCCTTCATAAAATGTTTGCTCTGCCCAAATTTTAACCTCTTCTGGAAAAGAGACTCCACAGTTCCCAGCAGCCTGTTGAGGTGCTTTGCCCTCCCTCCATTTAACACAACTCCTTTTTTCATTTCTTCTGGTTGTGTGTAGTGGCCATGGGCAACAGCTAGCCATTGTTATGAATATATCATGTTTATATACACTATATACAATGTGCATATTTAATGCAATGAAACAGTTAGAACCTAACCAATTCCTCCTCTTTTCTATGCTTTCTCTAGTCCTGTTTTTGTGCCCATTTCCCTGGTGGGTGCACACCTACAGGTTTCAGTGTGCTGGCAAACATTACCCAGTATCTCACCAGAGCAATACAGGGCGATATAGAGGTACCACAACAGCCATAAATCAGGAGATGAAACCCAGCAAATGGCCTACAGGGCCAACTTTTGTCTTTCTCTAGCTTTTCTTGGGCATTCCTGGTTGAGGAAACTCCGCATTCACGGCTGGCTCCACAGCCAGAGCATGGACTGGGATCTCTGCAGGTTCAGGGAAAGGCACTGATCCTCCATCTCCTGCATTCCCTGTCTGGGAATATCAGCTTTCACAAGGTGGGATTGTCCCTCTGTCCTACCCTTAGCAACATACACACATGCAATTTAAATATCTAGTTCTTAGTTTAACACAGAAAATATCATAAAACCTCAACATCTCTTGCTAAAGCGAAATATTCCTTTCAGAAATAATCCCATTCACAGGAATGTCCCAAAAGAGCACACGTTAAACATGGTGCCTTTGTGCTGTAATTTGTTCCCCAAATTGCTCTGCTTTGACCATTCATATGAGCCTTATCTGAGCACGGAGCAGGGAGTGGTTTAAGATATAATAGCTTTACCCATCATTACCAGAAACACCTGTCTTGGGGGTCTGGGATGTTTAGATTTCTAATGATATAACTGTCTCCAGAAAGCTCTAGAGGTTTGTTGGCTCTCAGGCCTTAAGGTTATGACAGTGATGTATGGAAAATCTATCTCTGAAGAAGTAAAGGTTTTTAGCATTTATTCTGTCATCCGAAACATGTAGGTAGTGACTAGGTCAAAGCGGGGTTACGGATAGTGAAGTGAGTAAAAAAAAAGGAAACAACCAGTAAAAATATTTTACAATCCTGAAGGAAAAATTTCCAAAATATTGTATTCACAAATACTCACTAGCATGTCTTCTTACATGTGTGATTTTGACCATTTTGGAAATGAGAAGTTTTATACTGTGATTTTCATGGTGATGTCTAAGCAAAATAGGAAAATTTTCCCAGAGGCAATTGCACTGCCTCCTGTATAACATTTTTCAGTAAAGCAGATAAAAAAGATTAATTTTTAAAACAATAATTTTTCTGAAACATCCATTTTTAAAGCATTATCTTTTTTTAATAAAAAAAAAATTTAAACAGTTTGACAGACTTTCTCTGTGAAGAAGCTCCACTGATATGTGTTCACGGCAAGCTGCTACCTCCATTTTCCCAACCTTCTTCTGTTTTTTCTGATTAGACTAGAAATTCTTTGACAAAAAGATTGTCTCTCAGTGTGGGAACTCCCAGAGGCAGGGACTTCCTGGATGCCTGTGCACTGCCCAGAACAATAATATACTACTCTGACAGAGTCCACCTATGTACTAGACCCCATAGCAATCATGCAAAGAGAAATAAAATTCCACTTTATGGACTTAGTGTAGACCATTTGCTTGCTGTTGATGTGGAAGATAACCCCTGAATAGTGAAAAAGAACAGATAGCTGCAAATAATTGCCTTTGACCTGCTGACTTTGGCAAAGTGGTCAGTGGAAACAAGTGTCCATGTCTTCATTCAAGGAGATGAAAAGACTCCTGAGGCATCTGGCCAGCAAGCAGCCAGGAATGGGAAAGCACTTGGCAGCTGGCTCCAGTGAAATGCAGCCTCTGTCCTGCTGGAATTTCATCCAAATCAAAGCTTTGATGATGATTGCTTTAGCAAATGAGTGAATGGCAGAATACAAAGGTGTTTCTGACCATGTATATATGGTACAGCTCTCTGTTCCCAGTAATATACTGGGAGGATAGAGAGGATATTGTTGTTACCTGATGCAGTTGCACAAAATCTTTACCAAAATATTCACACCAACATAAGAAGGTCATTGAATTTAGCGTGTTTCAGCCTGTACCATTAAATTTTGAAGTTTCTTTGACTTCCAGCTCTGAGATTTTTGTATCCCTAACTGTACACTTACACACAGAAAAAACACCTTTTCCCTCTCTTTCTATATGACATGGCAATGTCAAACATCTTGTGCATCCCTGCAAAACAGGCATTTGCTGAAGGCATGATACCTGCATGTAACTATTGTCCAGGAATGCTCTTTATATATCTCTTTTTATGCGACCTTGATAAATGTGGCCTGCTTAATATGGCTAAGATGAATGAGGCAATAATTTCTGGACAAGACACCAGACAGGCAGACTGGTTTGATTTACAAGGCTATGTTAATAAATACCGGTGGCATGTTTTGTTCTTCTGGTTGCTGGATCTGAGTCTCTGCTTCTGGGCTGTTGTCAGTGCAAGGCTGTGAATTCACCTGCTGCTGCTGAGTTATGAGGGGAAAGTACTGCAGGGCTGGAAGGGAAACAGGGTGAGAGCAGTTACCTGAGCCATGCTGCAGGTGCAATTTTTTCCACATGAGCTGGGTGCTGCAATTTGTGGCATCAGAAAGTTACAGGAACTTCACTGTGTCTCCAAGCTGGTTAATATTCAAACACCCAGTGTCTCAGCAGGGCAACATTTCTTCTGCCTGTTGTGTTTTCTCTTTTCTAAGGAGAAGTTTGTTTTGGTGTGGAAATTGCTGGATTTTAGAGTTATGTCCAGCAGAGGTTAAGTTCTCCAGGAACTTCCCCCCCATGTGAAGTATCAGGAGCAGTGACTCCAAGGGCTTGTGACACTCAGAGGGAGCTGTGTCCAGCACAACCACCAGAAGCAAATGAGGACTGGTCTCATGTCAATGAGGGAAATCTCTGAGCTATATTAACCTCTAAAATTAAATCAAACCTCTGCACCTAAATTAATAAACTATATCAGGTGCCAAAGTAGAGTGACATCAGCATTTGTCCTCTCACACAAAGGAGAACATGTTTTCTGAGTACCCAGGAAGGGGTTTTTGTAACCCAAATCCTAGTAGTTACCCTACTTTTCTCCCTTCAGCCACCTTTTAGTGCTTGGAGGTCTTTAGTAGAGTTTATCAGTCAATGCTACTGTATGTTCATAAAATATAAGTAAATTACTATTGGGTCAGACAAGACATGGTGGGGAAGTTGCACGTAATGAGAAATACAACCAGATTCCAATCCTGGCAAATTTTAGAGAGAGGTCCCAGCTAGAAGAATTTTGAAAGAAAAAACAAACAAAAAGACAAACCAAACCAAACCCTCTCCCCCAAAAAAGTACAACCCCCCCCCCCAACCAATCATAACTTGATTGACTTTTCATTATTTTTAGTCCCTGAATTTTTATATCATACATCAGTCACAAACTTTCAACTTTGAATTTGTGTCATAAAACTGCATTTTGGGAGTGTTGGGAGACAGTAACGTGAGAGAACAGGCAGTGAGTGTGACTCTCCTACCCTTTTCTCCTTGCACATGGTGTCAGCAAAACATTTTTATACAACTACCAGTATGAGTTTACAGAGAAAAAACTACAGGAATAGAACTAAAATGCCTGAAGGCCAGAGGCACATCAGAATTCTTGTGGCATCATTGCACCATTTCATAATTCACAGAGAAAAGTACAGACTGATTTTTATTTCTGTGTGCTCTCTGTAGCTGCACTTTGCCCATTTTTTAAGCTACAGACTTATTTCCTTTCGGCCCTTCAAAATTTTTTCATGGCCTCCGTTTTTGATCATTGATGTGCAATGGCTGTTAGTGCCATTTATTGGACACATCAACCTTTCACTTCTACTTCAGTAAAGCTAACTGGGAATAAGAAACCATGAATCTTGTTTTGGCCATAAAACCCCAGAAGTTAAAGAGGGTGCTGAGCCACCTGGCATTTGTGGGTTTCTGTTCACAGGTCCTTCTCTCTTGTGGCTGGATAAAGAGGATATTTTGTACATTGCTGTCCATGACAAAGTGTGGATTTATCTTGGGGAAAAAAATTCATTCAAGTGGCTTCCCCTAGCAGAAAATTACACACCTCTACCACTCTGTCTGTGAATGGCAACTTGTCCAAGATATTCACCTTGCCTCTGGTTTTAGCTGAGCCTCAGACTATGCTGACAGCCCCATCATTCTGCTACTGGACCTGATGTGGAGCATTTCTACCTTTGCATTTCTAAAGGAATTGCATGTAGTCTGAGTTTGTGGAGCTTAAGCCTGGAAAGGGCTGTCAAAACCTGTCACTCTTATCCCCTGCTTCACCCCAGTTTATTTTCCACCAGGTCAGAGACTCAGGGATTTATCCCCAGTTCTTCAGCAGAGGTAGACATCCCAGCCTGGAGTTTTCTACCTCTCTGCTTTGCATGGTTCAGGAAAGCGAAGCAGGTAGGAGTGTAAGGAAGTTTTTTTAGGAACTGTTATCCATTAACAGAAGGAATTGGAGCAAGGGCCAAAGCAACCTACCTGTCACCTGAAGTGGCCGAGGGGATGTCCTGGACAGGAATATTTCCTTTTTCTTCCCTCAAATCCTCAGACTGTAGAATAATCATCATCATTTTAGAATATGTTTATTATCAACTTTTGCAACTGAATCAAATGCATGATGTGCGCTCAGGATTTACTGTTTTGCATCCTGAAAAATAATCTACAGTTACAGTCCAGACAAAATCTCTGCCATCACAGTGAGGTGTTGCTCAGAGGCAGAATCCTGGCTGAACCCCACTGAAATGGGGCATATTGGGAATCCTGTTCTGCTCCCAGCCACCAGAGCAGAGAGTGACTAAATTCTGGGAAAAGGTGCCTCTACCTAAGGTAATAGATGTGCCCTAAACTTGCACCAAAGGCAATTTAATTCCGTTTGAGGGTTAAAATTCTCTGTGTTCTTTGGGAATCTGAAGGGTTATGAGCATGAGCGGGATCAATGCTGGCATATTTTCACTTCCCAGACAGAGTGACAGTAACTCAGTGACAGGGAAGGACATTCAGTGAGTCTGGGATGGCAGAGTCCAGGACCATGCCACGGTAGGAACAGGCTGGCAAAGGTGCCTGTTTACTTCAGTTTGCCAAGCACAATTCGTCATGTAATTGCTCATCCCAGTCTCAAAAGTGAGTAAAGCTGTCAAGACTGTGACACTCATGTGTTTCCATGAAAACATGCCAGTGGCCAAAATTCCCTTTCCTTCCCTCTTTCTCCCTCCTCTCTCTCTCTCTGCCCTCTCTCCCTCTCTACATACTCAGGTTTGTAATGACCTTACTACATCTTAGCAATCTCCTGTGCACCAGCAGATGCCCAGAAATGATCTCTAGATCAAACTCCTAGAGAGGGCAAGCCAAATTCAGTTTATTTCAGCATCCACAATGTATTTCAAGGAGGAGTTTCTCAGCTTAAATGTACACTGGCAATTAACTTCTTAAATTTTTTTTTTCAAATTTGTTAATCTCACTGCTGCTCCCCAACTGGGAGAAGCACAGAGCAGTTGCTCCCCAGCTGCCCTGTGCATTTTGTACCTCATTTTGTAATCTCTAATTATATCCTACCTAGACCAAACCTTCTCTGAACGGTAGCATCCTAGTCTGTGCAGCCATTCCTTCCCCACACATCTGGGTATCTGTGCTGTCTTTTTCCAGCCCTTCTCTCTCTTTTTAGAGACAAACAGAGCCGAGATATGCACAGGACTCAGCATGGGGCTGCATATCATTTAGTTCTCTTTTCCTCCTAAGAATTTCTAGCTGGTAGTTTGTTTATTTGAGGATGATTGATGATGATAATCTGATGATTGTACCCTAGCATTTGTGGAGAGCCAAGACGTTAGGGGTAAGGGGTGCAACAAAGCACAAAAACACAACAATTGCCATCAGGCAGGTGAGCCCCGGCAGTGGTGGGGGCAGGCACGGAATTATTCTGTGAAACTCGGGGAGCTAAACTGATTTTCAGTCAGCGTGTAGTTAGCAAGGAAGCCACCAAGCAGGAAAACAGACCGACCAGGGCTCGACTGGAATACGGGATCAAGCGGCAACAAGAAATTGGTAGGGAGTTGCAAAGCGATCAGAAGGAAGGAGAGAATCCTTCAAAGGCGAGAACAAAGCAGCGTCTGTCGGGAGGGGAGCGATGAGTTAATTGAAGCGTCTCCCCTCGCTCCCCTCCTCTCTGGCTATGGGGGCACCTGCTATCACTTAAAGGCAGCTCTCACTGCCACTTTCTCCTTTGGTCCACGTGCGCTTGCTCATCCTTTGAGCTTTAATCTTTTGCTATTGATTTCCACCCTGTTAGCTGAAATATTGTCCTGCTCTTTGAGAAAGGCAATCGCCCAGACCGCACTATTGCAAATAATATGTACTTTGGAAAACAATGATTGAATTCCCGTATTATCCGCTGAAGCAAAAAAAACTCTACCCTGCCTAAAAGAAAATGCTCTGCAGAGATAAGATCATAGAAATTCATCAAACTGGCTTCAGGGGTTTTGTGTGTGTGCATGTGTTGTCTTTTTTTTTCTTTTTCTTTTTTTTAATTTGCACCACCCTGGAGAGATGCTGAGATTAAAATGCATTATCCTTAGATACGGGGTCTAACCAATGCAGTGAGTTCTGTCACTCAGAATTCAGACTATAATTCACTCTCTGGAAATTGCAGATCCACCCTGAGATAAATTTCAGTTAGAGTGCAAAAAAGTCAGCTACAGTTTTACATGCATATTTAGTTTGTATCTATGTATATACAAATCTTCTGATAAACTGCCATAAATCTGCTACCATATGTTTCAGTGATTCAAAGGAGAACTGTGTGAACATAAGGGGTTTTATTCCTCCCTCAAAATGTCACATGAGAAATAAAATGTATCCATGTCTTATCTGCTGATCTACAGAACTTTAAAGGCCATAGATTTATTTTATTATTATTATTATTTCACTAAAACCTGGCACATTTGATAGCAGAAGCTACTGTTAAATATGACTGCCTCGGATTAGCTATCTAAGTCTAGAGCTAAAGGTACTTCAATAAAGTTAGTCCCAGCTTTTTGGATAAGTGTTCCCCTTTTTTGGGGACATCTGTACTATCAGCTTAGTGTTCTCCAGATTTTCACGTTCCAATATGTAGGATTTCTCTCTTCCTCATGCCATTTCCTGGCTTTCTTTTGTAATGTAGCAGAAGTGGCTCTTAAAACTTTCTACAAGGGTATTACATCCATAACAAGAGCAATTCCATTTTAGTAGCAATTCAGATATAATGGAAAGACATATTAAATTGGAGGTGATGTTACAATAAAAATCATGCCATTACAAAAACAATAGAGCATTAAAACCAGTATTATAACAGAAATATTTTAATAAAGGCACTAAATAAACCAAACACAAGAAAACCATGGATGAAACAGGGACAATAAGAGTTTTTTATTGCCATGCTGATTTTGCTTTGTTTTAATGTATTGATGGAATATTTCATTGCAACAGCTCCATAATTTTATCATAAATGTAAGCCATAAAGCATGCTTCTTGCAGGCAGTGTAATTATTTAATTTCCTTTCCAACGGTAGGAAAGGGCATGTGCAGTACATGGAAAAAGCAGAATGAATTATGGACTGGATGGAAATCCCTTCCTGCTATGCAGGAGGCTGTATTTCCTGCATTTCCTCTGCCAAAGGAGATGTAGAGGGAGTGGGGAGAGCTGGTCCACAAGGACCTGCCTGGGAGAGTGTGTAGCATGAAGAAAACTGATGGCAGCAGTGCCAGGAGTCCCCACAGTGCACTAAAAATACAAGTGTGGGTAAAAAACTCCCTTCTGGAGAGAACTAAGTGATTGGTAAATGTCTGTTCAGTTTCACAAAGATGGAGCGATAAAGTGCCGTTTGAAGTTGTGTTAAACAACTTTAAAAAATGTGTTAAACAGCTGCAACTTCACCTTCTTCTTTGGGAGTAAAGCTCCCTCCCCTTTTCCCCTACAGAAAAGTCTAGAGAAAACTCCTGGTGGGAGATTTGCACACGTAGCTTCTATCCTGGATGTGCTTAATGTAACTAAGACAGATGGGGGTTGGAGTGTGGGGAGAAGACTTTCATAAAATTGCTTTAAATACCTTACCGACAGTTTATTCTGAAATTTTGTGAATGCAGCTGAGTTTTCTACCTCAGTTTTGGGGCTCTGCTCCTGGGAATCCCAGCAAAGGCGAGGCTCTGGGAATCTGAGCTTGAAGGAAACTTTGCTGGCTCCCAGACAGCCTCTCAAATTCTGGGACCTCAAACTCCCATATCCCCAAGTGGGCTCTCATTGCCCTTATCACCTGCTTTACCTTTTTCCACACAACACCCAAAGATTCCATTACATCACTGCCAATTTGGGTTAAATGAAGACTTTAGGGTGTGGAAAATCATGCAAGTCATGTGTTCACATATCGTGTTTTTCAGTTCTGAGTAATGAGTTCTTCTTTATTTATTTAATAAACAATGGAAATATAAGCAATTACCAATGGGTCTGACTGTGGGGATGGTAGCCCTTGTGATAAGCTTTATTTTTAATGAACTTCATTCCACCTCAGCCCCTAAATTTTTTTCTTCAGAATATATTATAGGAAATACTAGTCCTTTAAAAGCCTGGAAAGCCTAAGAAGCCACTGAAATCTGTAATTGAAATGCAAATGGAAAGCCCCTGGCACACCAAATCAATTTTTCTCTTAATAAGAGACGGAAATGGAATGTGACACGGAAAAGTCCTGATGCTCTACATAAAGACAAAGCTTTCTAAGTGGTCTGGTGCAAAACAGAAATGCCTGTTTGCTGTAGTCACACTTTTAAACTGCTCCATTATCAAGTGATGATGTGACACAATTAAGAGGCTGCTGTTTGCTTACAGAAGCCATTTTCTTCAAGGTACAAATCTGCCTTTAAGACCGTAAAACCAGCATTTCCAAGCTCACATCTGCACTGCCTGGCCTCACTGTATTTACAGCTCCTCCAGACAAATTCAGGGTGGGGTAAGGGTCAGCTCTGTGTCTCATTGCCCTGGTTTTGCCCTGGTTTTGGGATACCTGGAGCAGAGATAACCTCACTGTGCCCAGCTCATTATCGATGCCTGACTCTCATGATCGTGTTTCAGTGTTTGATCCAAAGATCACAGAAGTTAATGGAAAGATTCACCTTGACTTCTGTCCATAATTAGGGTGGAGGAGAGCAGAGAGGATTGACTTTTTAGCAACTGAATGATTCATGTAATCAATAAATAGATGGAGTTAACATAGTAAAACCAGGTATTCTCCTGAAGAGTTTAAAAGGAAACTTAACTTTCTATACAAACCTTCTATGGATAGAAAGTGTTCAACTAGAAACAAGGTTTTTTAAATGTTTTGTTTGCTTTGCAAGAACCGTTCTCTCCAGTTTTATTTGAACTAACTTGACTTAAACTGGTGTACCATAATTCCATTCAGAGCACAAACACGAAGTCAGGCAGTGATATAGATTTTCTGATGCCTCCAATCAGAACATAGAAGATTCAATTCCTAAAAATTAAGAAAGCAGTCATTTAACAAACAAAGAAATATGTTTTGATTGCAAAAGTGCTTTCTGCTGGATCTGTGTAGGAACCAGGAGGTTGTGAGGGTGAGAGTCCTGGCAATAAGGATTACGTCTGGTCAGAGCAGGGTCAGAGGAACCATTGTGATGTTTTAAACTTGGCATGGGGTCAGCCCAGCAAAGCCTTCACAATTTCTATCCCCTGCCCCTAATTCTGCTCAGGTCAGATGTGGTGCTCATCCCCCATGTGCCCCGATGGCCCCTCTGCCTGAGGTACAAAGCATCTTCTCTCAGCTCTCCATCAAAACTCACCCTGAGTGGCAGGAAGGAGGCAGTGCTGCGATGCACTTCACATGTCTTTATGTCTGGAAAAGAATAAAAGCTCCACACAGGGCCATTTAAGATGCTGAGAGCTGGCTGGTGTGTTTGACCTTGATGTACAAAATGCCATCTTCACTTTTCCATTTTCCTCCCTCAGCAGAGAATAATTACATTAGTGGGAGATTTCAATCCAAGAGAAACCTGCTCCACTGACACGAACAGGAATATTCTGGTGATTGATTTCCGTGGCTTTTAGATCACACTTGGGAGTGCTAACCCTGCACAATGCTGGAGTACTGTCCACTGGGCTTAACTCAGGTTACACTTCCCCTGAGGACTCTGGGAAGCTCCACAGCTTCTGGGACATCAGTCTCAGAAAGGGTTGCAAGGTGTTGCAGAGGAAAATGTGACAGCAGCACTGGGAGGACACGCCTGGCTGGCTCAGGAAAACACTGACTCAGATTTTCAGATTTCTGTACATATTGCTGGTGTTTACTCTTTTGATCCTCACCAGGACAAAGGGTAATGGCTTTTAAACTGGCAGAGGGCAGGTTTAGACTGGATGTTAGGAAGAAATTTGTTACCCAGAGAGTGGTGAGCACTGGGACAGGTTGCCCAGAGAAGCTGTGGAAGGCCCATCCCTGGAAGTGTTCCAAGGCCAGACTGGATGGGACTATGAGCAGCCTGGTGTAGTGGAAGGTGTCCCTGCCCATGGTGAGAGGGGTTGGAACTGAGTGGTCCCTAAGGGCCCTTCCACACCAAGCATTCAATGATTCCATAACCAACATAAGCTGAAATCCTGGCTGTTATCCTGAATCCAGCAAGGTGAGTCTGCTTTTACCCATGTGTGATTGTGCTTTTCCCCACTGCACAGACATGTTTTAACTCTGTCATTTGCTTCATTCCCCAAACAGCACGGAAAAAAAATCTTTATTTATTGGTCTTGACTCATATTGATATGGTAATTATAAGGTTTAGCTGCCATATGATGTAAATTTGTATAAATTTTGTAAAAAGGTTATGAGGAGAAAAGGAGAAAGAAGGGAATGAAAATGCCATTGTTTCAATCCTGCTGCACTTTCAATATGAGCAGTATTTTACCTGCTAAATGACTGTCTATTATGAACTGTGCTGCATAAGTTTTTCCCCTCCTAGTACCCGTTCAACAAATTAAATACCTTGCTGTGGGTTAAATGCAATGTCAGATCATGCTGTCTCTCAAGAGAAACATATAAATGGGCGGTTATTTCACGGGAAAAAAATGATTCACATTCCCAGGCCATTAGGGAAATACCAGCAAAAGTTATATGGTATAAAAAATATAGGAGCTGGGTTTGCAAGCCAGTGTTCAATCACTGTAGCCTTGAACAGCAGGTTAAAGTCAGGGAGGGCAGTAAATCCAGCCATGGCTCTTTAACCAGTAGAGCCAGAAGCATGGATCTTGTGGCAAAAAAAATAATTTAAAGGGGAGGAAATTAATTTCCAAAGCTTATTCAGAGATAAATAGGAAAGAAGTGACTAGATGTAGAGGTTCCAGCCCTCATAGGCTGAGAGGTGAGGATGTGAGCAGGCTCTGGGGTCTGTGGCTGTGGGGCAGGAGCCAGGCACAGAGCTGAGCAGGCTGCCCATCAGCCAGCACAGCATCCTGGCATGGCTCTGGCTCCACACACCTCAGGATCCTGGGCAGGCAGGGAGGATTTTTGGAAGAGTAAATGGCTTCCAGTCCCAAATCAATGCTTAGCTGAAGTATGTGAATAAGCAACATAAAGCTTTCTTCCTCTGTGAATAAAACCTCTAAGCTGAGAAAAAGAAGATCACAGGGAGAAAGAAGAGTAAAGCAAATTTTAGCCCATTAGAACAGCTGACCCACCAGTATTCCTGAGTCCTTTGCTGTAGGCAAAGCTTTAAGTTAGCTCTTCCTCTGTTTTTCTTTGTGAGGACTTGCAGCCTCCTGTCATATACAGCACAACATTGTTGAGTTTTGTTAAGAAAAGGCCATTAATCTTGGCTGATCTTAAATTTCAGAACAAAAGTCCACCCTTGCTCCCACTCGCATTTCACTTGCTCCTACAAGGTGATGTACAGCTTGGGGATCAATACGGGAGGGGAATAAAACAGTATTTACCCATGAAGAGCAAATGTAAAAATAAACACAGAAGAAAAGGAGGTGGATAGCTGCTTTCTTATCACTGGATTATGTATTTATCCCACAGACACTGCTGAAGACCATCCTGTCCAAGTCCCTTGAACAGAGCCCAGTCAGTGAGAGCAGGGTGCTCAGGGCTCTCTACAGTCAGGTTTTAAAAACCTCCAAGGATGGAGACTCTGCAACCTCACTGTTCCAAAGTCTGACTGCCCCCTTAGGAGCACAGTCCTGAAAACTACCTCCTGGATCACCACATCTGGCTCCTACATTGTGTAAGATCCCTCAACAACTGGTACAAATCCAGTTTGGCTCTGGACAACTCTATTTTTATTACCAATCTGTTCATTTTTCTGATGGCACGAAATCCTCCTGCTGTTTCCAAGTCGAGTGTATTCTTAGCCCATTTTCTCCTGTGCCAGCACTTCTGCTAGTTCCTCCCAGGTGAGGATCATAATTTATCATCATAATCTTTGACCATAAAGGCCTTAAGTTTTTGTTTGCAATTAATTCAACATTTTTGCAGGTCTACTTTGGTTTAAGTGTTGGTTGGTGGTTTTCTTCAGTTTTCTTTTTTTTAATGAAATATTTCCCTTTTGCCCCTGGCAGCTACAGCTCTGCTGGAACTACTCTGCAGTTAAGTCTGAATACAGGTGCTAAGTGTGAATGAAGGCCTCTAAGGAAAATAAAAAGTTTATTTATGTAGCTAAACCTCATCAAAAGAAGCAAGCTCAGTTCTAGCTTCATAAGCATACACTCAGAAAATTTAATTCTTTCTCTGGCAATACCTGGAAAATCCTGCAAACCTGCAGCTGGAAGCAGAGCACAGTCTGAACAGACACAAAGCCAGGCTGCAGTAGCTGTCAAACACCAGCAAGGGGAGATGAGGCTGCTCCAAAGCACTTTTCTACTGCTTTCCAACCACTGACAAGGTCAGGGTTTGTTTGCTTTTTTCCCTCTCCAAAAAGAAAGAGTATGCTTTGCACAAAGACTCCCTCTTGCACAGGCCCTTGACAGCAGTATAATTGTAGTTAATAAACAATGAGAGTTGAGTTTTGTTTCCTGTATTTCTGGGTCCCCAGTTCTCTCCCTAAGTAGAAAGCTTCTCAGATCTCATGTTGGGAGGGTGACACTCGGACAGTGTCTCCCCAAACATCCCCAGCACCCCCTGTCTCTACAGAGGAGAGCTGCTCCTGCTCCTGCACGCTGGAAGTGCTCCTAGTGCTCACAGTGGGTCACAGATCCCAAATTCTTCTCTCCAAATGCTGCAGGGCCTTGGGGCGGGTGTACAGCCACACAGAGCAGTGCAGCTGTGCCACCAAGACGCTGTCCCTCCACAGAAACAGCTCCTCTGGGCACCCCCTGGCCCCACACCTCCTCAGCCCGGCCAGCAGTGCAGGAGAGGGACAGCAGGTCCACAATCCTCACCAAACAACCCCCAGTCCCTCATGCACCTGAGTAAGTGAATCAGACTAGCACAGGCAAAAAAAATACCCCACGGAACCTTTGTGCCATGTCAGGGGCTTCCTTGTGTCAAGCACCACCGAAGATGTGAGCCAGTTGTGGGTCACCCTCCGTGCTGTGGCTGCACACTGCTGAGCAATCCAGGTGAAAAAAGGCTTCACCTGCTACTGGTGCATCTTCTCATCATTTCTGACTGACACGAAGGCACAGAGACCAAAACCTCTCACTGGTTCAGCCTAGTCACCATCCCCACTGCTCTGCATCATCTAATTCTGATACCACAAAACCAGGGTTGTGACCCCTCTGTAGAGTTTATTCTGCAATAGTTGACTAAGTCCTTCAATATTTTCACCCTCATTGATCACATATAAGATCATGCAGGCAACAGAAAGGTTTGAATGGCTTGAGGACAGCCACACAGGAAGCTGGAAGCAGCATATGTTCTTAAACACAGCTTCAGCTTTTATGTGCTAATCAAAGAATCCATCTTTGGATCAATCCTTTATATCAGAGTTGCACTGCAAAAATACTAAAGTCCATATCAGCTTCCACAGTCTTCGTTGTTTGATCAGCACTGATTGTGTGCATTATCAAAAGACAAAAAAAAAAAAAAATCAGTCAGTGCTGTACCTTTCTTCCCTTTTTCACAATGGTATCACTTCATCTCACCCTCAATGCTTTCACCTCTCTCATAACAACTGCATGTGAGCATCTTTAACACATGTTTTACAACAGGCCAGAGAGATGGGACTGTATTATTCCCATTAGAAGACCAAGCACAAGAAACAAAGTTTTTTATCCACCAAAGCCATTAAAAGCCAATAAACCCTGATGGCTAATTCCCAGAGATGGCAAATAAAACAGCATCAGCAAAGGGAGATCAGTGGGACTTACTTCCTCAAGCAGAAGTCAGGGGTCTGAGCACACTTGTAGATGGACACAACTTCTCCAGGCCTCAGGATGAAGTCTCTGTGGGAGCCAACACTCAGCCCAAGGTCAGGCTCCAGGTCAGTGTCTTGTCCACCCAACCATCTTCAAAAAGTAGGGTTAGCAAAATGCTCCAGTGTGGAGGACAGGGGATATAGAACTTTACTTCTGGAGACACCCAGAACTGGAACAGCATGAATATTGCCAGTGATTTTAATCAAAGACTGATGATCTCTTTTTGCCCAGTTAGCATTTTTGCTTGTGTGAAATTTTGGGGAAACAGAGGAAATTTCAGAATTGTCAGCATTTGTCACTGTTATTTTAAAGACTCTCTTCCCAGAGCCTACATTGCCATGCTGCACTTGCCATGTCCCCACCTTGCCACTCTTCTGAGACCATTTGGTTTTAAACATGAAGCAATGTCCAGGCTGAGCAGCAGGGGAGGGGGCACAGGGGACAGGGGACAGGGAGCAGGTTCAGTGGGTCAAAGCTGCAACAGGAGTCCAGCTCCTCATTCCTATAAATGAAAGGCAGCAGAGTGCCCATCTAATGGGACACCAGAGCTATCTTAACCCCCAGGCAGGAGCTGCTGCCATGGTTTGCATACAGTGGCGTGGCAGAGTAGCCTGGTGTCCGTCTCAATTATTTGTCTGGCATCCCTTGTAACAGTAACTGAGAAGCCTCATGATCTTTCATGTATTTGTCCATATATCAGCCAGGTTACCAGGTTTAATTATGCCCTGTTTCATGGGAAGAAGCACCAAGGATAAAAGATATTGAGAGTATGTCCCCAGGAATTGATTCACACACAAGCAAGTTTGAATTTTCTAAATCAGACACTTATAATATCGTTTCAGGGGTGGACTATTTTATTTACTGAAAGCCTACCCAGTACTCCAGGTGGAAAATACATTAAGATTTATGCTTGGATGTAATGCCAGTAATGCGAGAAGCATGGAAATATCTTAGTTGGATAGATGTGGGAAGAGTCTCCTTTCCAGCAGGCATGTGATTAGTACAGCCCGTTCTGCTAGGGCCACCCAAACCAGATTAAATCTATTTACACAACCCTAATCCACCTCTGGCTGAATGGAGACAGTAGCTTGCCCAGGACAGAAGTGAAGTTTTCAATATATTGGAGAACAGTTCTCAAAGCTTCCAAAATACCTGAACACCTCTTGCACCCCAGAAGAACAAGATAAACTCCTATCCATTTCCAGTTGGAGATAAGAAGCCCAAAACTGTTGTGTCAGATGTTTGGAATTCTCCTTGTTGAATGAAGGCTGATTTTTAGTGATAAAACATTTACTAGATATCCCATCCAGATCACACATCTGGCCTGAACACTTTCCTTAAAGCTAACCTTGAATGTCACAAAAATACTTAAGTCTCCTTGACCGAGCTATATTGTTTAAGGTCATAAAATGTGAGCAAAAAATTAATGGGCTGGTTGGTTACATGAATATTCCTCCCTGAAGTATTATGGTGACATTTCTTCTCTTAATGCCTCAGTGATTTTGTTGAAGTTGTTGAGTATTGTCTTATGCATTAATTTGAGATTTGAGGGGGGAAAAGAAATGTTAAAAAAAGAAACCAATTTCCCATCCAGGCCTTTCTGCAGAAACCTTACCTACTCTGAGTACTCTACAATATGCTAAGAAAAAACCGTTTTGTGGGAGTCTCTGGTTAAAATACAGGCAGCACTCCAATGGGTTTCTAAAAGTTCTGTGAGGAACAAAACAAATGATAAATAGGTATAGCAAAGTTCTGGATGTATTTTCCAAGACCAGAGCTAATCAATTCTGCACATATAAGATACAAGCAGCTCACCAAGTTGTTGCACGTATAGAATCCAACCCTAATTAACTCTGTGTCTGTGAACTTTGAATTGCTGAAAAAACATGTGTTGTTAATTTAATAAATCTTCATTAATGTGGCGAGTAGCAGTGACCACCACAAGAACCATTACAAATTGACCCTTTTCAAATCCTCATAATCCTGCACCGGAGAGATGCACCTAATTGGGCTCATTAAAAGTAAACATTGATTGGCAGGACCACTGGGATCCTTAAAAGGGCTGTGCAGTTGTAAAGAATCGCTGCATTCCTGATCTCCAGAGCAGCAGACATTGTTTGTTCTTTCTGGTCCACAAAAACAGTGGGAAAACTGCTGGCAGCAAGTAGTGCAAAAGGCAGCAAGGAAGGGTGTGGGGTTACATTTGCAGGTGAAAGGCCTTAAATATTACCACACTCGGGTCACTTTAACCTCCAGGTGACTGGTGGGGGACGTAGACCACAAAAAAATGTGGAGATAAGGGATTAAGGACCTCTGAACTGTGATTTACTATTGTTAAGTCTTTGGGGCTGTTTCTCCAACATTTTATGTTTTGTAAGTCATTAGCAACTGCAAAATGACTGTAGGAAAACATGGGCAAATCAATAGTGTATTACACAGGCATCAGTAATTACATAGCAGTGGGGAATTGGGCCTTGGGACTTTTCAATTATTTTCTGTTGCAAATGATGTACAGGCACCATTTGGGAAATCATGTTTTGGTCAAACACTACATATTTGCTCAGTGTGAGTCAGTGTTATGGAGATAATCAAATAATATGAATCTTTCTGGGCTAAAAAAATCTCTCAATCTCTAAGCCTCCATTTCTGAGTCAAAGCCAAAAAAAATGTTATTGGCTTATTACATAGCCTGAACGTCATCTGGCTGGAAAGCTCCTGTCATTGTGAATGCTCAGACATAGCCCTGGACATCTAATTCAATGCACACTTTTCAGTGTGTACTTTACCTGCTTTTAAAGTCAGTCTCCAACCCTTTCTTCCACAGAACATGTAAACTTAATTAATCTTGGTTTATTCTAGAACTACACAGACATATATGCACTTTGAACCTACTGCACATCAGGGGCACCCTGGTAGCAGTTTAAAATAAGTGTTCCTAACTTGCAAGGAAAGGACAATAGTGTGACCTAGTGTGGATCTCTCAGAGCAGCATCCAACAGGAGAGTGACATTTCACGCGGGTAGAAAGTGATAGGACATGGGAAAACAGTTTTAAATTAAAAGAGGAGAGATTTAGGTCAGATGTTAGGAAGAAGTCTTTAATATGAGGGTGGTGGGACCATGGCACAGGTTGCCCAGAGAAGTTTGGGATGCTCCATCCTTGGAAGTGTTCAGGTCCAGGCTGGATGGGCTTTGAGCAAGCTGGTGGGGGTGGAAGGTGTCCCTGCCCATGGCAGGGGGGTTGGAACCAGGTGGTCTTTAAAGCCCCTTACAACCCACGCCATTCTTTGATGCTGTGATGAATTGAATCCCACCCATTTACCTTGATCACTGTGAGCACACACAAGCTCCAGTTTTCTCTGGACCTGCTGATGTGCAGTCACTTGCTCAAATGCCAGAGCTGCATGGCTTTTCTGAGCCCTTTGCATCATCTACTGCCCTTAGTTTCCTGCACCAAAAATCTCTTGGGTGGCTAGGGGCCACAGGAGGATGTCCCAGTTTGTCCCACTGCTGCTTATGCTGGTGTCCCACAGGTGCATGAAGCCCAGATGCAGAGAATTCCCATGCGGGGCTGTAGCAGCTCTGCCTCCTCCAGGACATCAGGAAAATGCTTCTGAGAAGGCTGAGGTGGAAGCCTGTGGGGCACTTCATGTTTCATTGGAGCTTGACTGCAGAAAGAAGTGGAAGTGTCAAAAAGGATTAGTGTGTCAGTGGTTAAAATGATCGTGGCATGAAGGGACTGAGGGCTGCCAAAACCAAAATAACAAGAAAATGTCTCTGAAGGCATTCCTGAGGCATTGCTTTGACAGATGTGCAGCTCCTCGCTAACTGCAATGAGCAGTGGAGAGCAGGCTCCTCTGCAACAACCTCGCTGGCCTGGGACCAGCAGGAGATTTGGGATGGATCCTGAAGAAATTTTATTCAAAACCAGCTGATTTGGTCAGATGAGAGACATTTCTGCCGCTGCACCCTTGCAAGGAAAAGGAATGGGGCTGAACATATGAACACAGAATACATCTTTTGCAGTTTTAGGCCTTATCAGGACCCAGGTGTGGCAGGTGTCAGTGATTCAGTGGCCTTCAGCATGAGAATCCAGACTATTCCACTGTTGGAGTGTCTGCTCTCTCACTGGATTGTGTCTGGACAGTCACAGAGTGCAAATTTGGACACTTTTTCTGGGAGCTCACAGAGACCCTCCACAGGCATTTGCTAGAGGTCAGTATTCCTTGACTCCCTGAGTGGATGAAAGAGAAGGAAGGTTTTATTCAGAAGACACCCTCAATTCACCTTCTGAATTCAACCCTTTCCTTCCATGCTTACATGGGGAGTACCAGAAAAAGAAATTTCCACTCTGAGCATGCAGAAATGCTCATCCATTCCTGTTTCTTCCAGCTCACTACCCTCACAGGAATCCTGCTTCCATCCAGCATCAGCTCTGACCCAGACTTACCTCTTTTTCCTCCTTAGTCTAAGAGCTGTGTTTGGTAGGGGCATCTCTGTATCTCTGCTGCATGTCTGATGTGTGCCGTGCATCCCCCTCGTGTTTTCCATGTCTTTACCTGCCTGGCAGGTGGGCTCTGGACCATTCACCAAGAATGTGACAGCCTTGAATGCCAGCTGGGATAACTTACAGCACTGAGACAAGCACTTTGCGGGAAATGGAAGATAAAATAGTACCAAAAAAAAAAAAATAAACACAAAAAGATAAATGCAGTTTGCTATTATGTAACGTCTGTTTCTGTCTGATTTTTTTGGGAGCTGTTTTTCCCAGCAAAAATAGAGTAAAACCACGATGTTAGATGTGCAGCATAGCCTGTGTAGTGCTTGGACTTCCTGCTGCTTCGTATTTATTAATTGAGAAATCCTTGGGCAAATTGCCACTCAAGCCACAGTGTTGATAAATTCAGGAGCTGCTGGCACTCCAGCAGCATGCAAAGAAGCTGAACGGGACTGATTACAGTGTGCAGTTCTATCTGCAGAAGGTTGATTATATGGTTTGCTTCCTAATTAAATATCTAAGCATCCGTTTACTGAGGAAAGTGAAATTGAGGAATCGTCATTTACAGCAGCCTTGTGTGGAATAAGAGAGCCAATGTAAAAATTCCTGGACCACAAAGACATTGTATTGGCCAAGCTCTCTCCAAAAAGCTGGTTGGAGCACAAATGCAGTTTTGCAAAATGAACATATCCTAAACCTTGTCACTCACAAGAGTGAGATGAAATTGGATGTGGAAGAAGCAGTAAAATCAGCTTCTGTCTCAGCTTCTGGTATGGGCTGGGATGGAGCTGTGCTCATGAGCAAGAGCTGCCACAGCATCATTGTCTGCTGGCACATCACAGGGGCTGCCCAGAAAGCAGCAGAGAGATGATGCCTCAGGGGATCAAAAATCTCAGTTCCAGAAATGACTCCTGAAGGATCGCGTGCAAGAGGCTCAATGTTTAGAGGAGGAGAGGCAGGGGGGAGGGAGGGAAAATGTCTTCAGCAATGTCTTTTCTCTTGTTTCCTCACTACTTTGTCACTCCCCCTTGATGCTGAATCAGACATTTACAAGCATATCCAAACATAGAAATTACCATATGGGCTCAGCAGGATATCTGGGAATGATTTCCCCCTTCACAACTACACATTAGGTCTCATCCTGATCTTTAGCACTTAACAGCTTTATTTCTAATGTGAATAATTAAAAATTAAAGTAAAATGGCACTGCAGTTTCTTCTGTGAAGGAGCTGTATAAGCTAAAGGATGTTGCCATGAGAATAAATTACTATAAATTAGCCATCAATAACTTTAAGCATGATTAGAACACAGGAAGGTCTGGAAAAGGTTTCTGAAGGACTCTGGGCACTGAGAATTGCTTCACTGTGTGAAGTCTACCACATTTAGAAATGAAATAGTATGATATGATTGCCTTTAATAGGGGACTGGATTTAATGCCTACTGCATCTTTTTCCTTCTCTGTCAGCATTTAGAAAGTCTACAAATTAATTTCTTCATCGTTGATTTTAAGGACTGTCATTTTGAGACAATACAATCTCCATTAATGATGTCAATATCATGTCTGGTCAGACGATGCCAGAGAAAAAAAAGGTCACAAAAAAGTTTGAAGACCAGAGCTAAAACAGGCCCTTTTTTTCATTTTCATTTCACCTGGATGAACCCCTGTCTTGCTATTGCTGTTGTTGCTATTTTTCAGCTCAGCTCAGCCTGGTATAGTTGATGGAAAAAGTGAACAAATAATGGAAAGAAAGGCTGAGCAGGACCAACATCACTGATGGTGATCCCAGCAATGATTATTCTGCTTTATGATCTTACTTAAGTTCATTTTGGCCAAGTTGGGCCAAATCATTGCATTTAACAGAGCTACTTCCATTTGTAGTTGAGGCCAGGTGAGGACCTACCAAACTGCTTCTCAAAAATCCACCTCTTATATCAAATATACAACCTAACCTCCATTTTCCTTATAGCCCTTTGATAGAAAAAAGGCCACCATATAAACACAGCCCATCATTACAGTGTCTGTGGTACAGCAGATGGTATTTGCAAAAATTAAGGGAAGTATATAAGCACAAAACTATTAGGAAAAGGCACAATCATTACATGGGAAATGCAGACAGTTTAGCCCCAAATTTAGAGGTGGAAAGAATCTGGTCCACAACAGAGACGAAAAGAAATGACAAAAACAAACAAATTGCATAGTATTGGACTGTTAAATATTATTACCCTACCAGGAACCCAAAGTAAGTAATTCTGAGGGTTGACTATATGTGGCTTTCTGTTAAAAATAGCATATGGTTTAAAAGAAACCATAGTCACATAAAGTTAGCAAATTTATGTAAATAAAGAAAACAGATGCAATAGAGACTTAAGAGCAAGTTTCTCTAAGAATAAGTAGAAGCACAGAGCCACAAATGGTTCAGTAATTCCCCAGGAGCTGGTTGGTGCTGATTGTGCTATTTAAGCGATGTGTCTTGTAGGTTACTAATGCGAGCAACAGTCTGCCTGCTGCATTTTAAATTACCAGCCACTGCCAGCCTATTGTTTTATGTGATTCCCCCTCTGAATAGATATATTTATTCATAAATAGCTGGCTGTTCAGTAAGTCTCCCTCTGCTTTGTGGAACTCACTAAACCATATATTTCTTCGGTCAATTTGCACCAAACCTTCCCTGTAGGAGCTGCTGTGAGCTTCATTCAGTGACCCAACTGTGGGTCACTACTTAGATTAGATTTTAGGAAGGAGTTCTTTACTCAGAGGGTGGTGAGGAAGTTGAACTGGTTTCCAAGAGAAGCTGTGAATGCCCAAGGCCTGGAAGTGTGTAAGGCCAGGTTGGATGGGGCTTTGAGCAACCTGGAATGTTGGTGGAAGGGGACACTACCCATGGTGGGGAGGTAGAAATTATATGGGCCTTAAGGTCTATTCCAACCCAAGTCTTTCTATGGCTCAAAGACCTGTGAAGCCCGAAATAGAGTCAAAATTCAGTCACTAAATGTTGCTGTTGTTCAGCAGACCTCTGTCAAGAGCAGAAGGGCTCCACAGGGGCATTAGAAGATGCAGAAAGGTTAAAATTCCAGTGTGTTTATTGCATGCTGCAAAATGTCGTTATCTGAGGTGATTTCCTTCACCACAGGTCCCATTGGCTTCTCTAAAAAAAAAAAAAAAAAAGGAATCTTTCAGGAAATGAACATTCTGGTGAACGAACAGATGAGTTGCAGAGGTGACCCAGTGGCTCTCCACAGATGCCACCAGAGTTGGGCACATTTAAGCATTTTGAACTTTAAGAACAAGTGCCCTGCAGTGATGTCAGCAAAGCAGAGACTGGGACAGGGGATCTGAGCATGGCTGATGCCTTTGCCTGGTCTTAAAATGAAGAGCCAAGCACGGTTAGAGGGGAAAAAGGGTTTTTTCCCTGGGTATTTATTGCAGACCCCTCAGGTGCAGCCCAGCCAGGGGCAATGCCCCAGAGCACATGGAATGCCACCCACGGGCACTCGGGATCACATCCTGGGCCTCACAAATGAGCACATCCAGCAAAGATTCCCCAGGGAGAGGCTCCAGGGAACCCCCGGCCCAGGAACCTTCCCCTGGCTGGGCCCAGCTCAGGGTACAGGATGTGTTCTGGAGAGGCCCTTGGTGCCTGGGGCTCTCTGACCCCTCACTTCTTCCAAGGCTTCCAAGAGGTTTGGTCTCTTGGCTTAAAAAAAACCATTAAGTCTAAGAATGTGGGGTAGAAGCACTAAGAATATAGAAAAAGTATATAAAAGGGGTATAAAAGAAAAGGCAAAAAATCATCATGGCATCATGGCCTCCCTCTGTGCCAGGGCACCGTGCTGAGCCCAAGGGCCAGGAGCAATGCCAGGGTGCCCGAGAGCAAGAGGCCACGTCTCCATTGCCTAACCACCAGGCAAAGGGATAAAATCAAGAAGGAAAACCCATCCATCTTTTTATAACAAGTATCATAGCTACTCTGAGGCCTAGAAGGTGACAAAACCATCATAGCAGTGATAGGACATTGCCAGCTGAAGTCTGCAATGCTGTGACGGTGCATCCAAACCTAAAATTTTCATCACACATCACCACCCTCAGCCATGGGTTCATACCAGGAGAAGAAGTTCAGATGAAGAACTTCACGGTGTGCACTGAAAAAAACAGAGCTATCACAGGGCTGGTAAGGCTAAGGATTAATTCCCATTTTTATTCTCTTTCACTTGTGTCCTGCATTTGAACAAGAGCTGAACGCTTGGTGAGATGAAGGGTTCAGCATACAGCATACATTTCTGAGCTGAGTTATTGCCTCTGGTGCCTGGAGCAAAAGTGCCCCCTGGGATGTTTGACAGGATATAATGTCTGACTTGATGATGGAAACAAAAGAAGCCCTCTCCATGGCAGATTTAGTCTCTTGAATTTACTGATAATGCACTCTCCTCCAATAAATCAAAATTCCACTTCACCCACTCAGATGTCGGTTCTGTGCACTGCTGACACGCATGGAAATGCAAACCTCTTATAAAAGTAAAAGAAACGTAAGTTATGTTCTGATAAATAAAGAGAGACTTCAGAACAGGGGGAAAAGCCTTGGTTTACATTTGAAACTAACACTCTGAAGCACAGTAACAGAGAGAGATGTGTAAAGATGTGCTGGTGCAGGGCTCATGCAGCTCACCTGGATAGTTCTGCACTGAGGCTTCAATACAGGGTCAGTTTTCCCTTTGGTAACCCCTCCTTGCCTTTCCCCTTGCAGCCCAGCAAACTCACCACAGAGAACTCACATCCAGTGCAAGGTCACCCCGGAGAGATCTCCCCCTCCTCTGCTTCCCAGGAAAATGTATTAAAATGTAATTCTGGCCTTCAGGAAAAGCAATTTTCTCTGCCTTAGAGTAGGGTAGGTGTGATCCACCCGTCTGGATGGAGACATCTGCATCAGAGCCAGTCCTCCCTGCTGTGAAAAGAGGAAAAGGCAGGATAGGGTTTACCTGCAGCTTATTTAATTTTAGGGTTTTAAATTAGGGTGGATGAATCAGCCCTAAAAGCACTTGTTTGTCTCCCTTGACTGTAGTGGGGGCCTGGGGTGATGTTCTGAGCTGTGGGGCACCTGCCTGGCAGCAGATCCCTGAGCTGCTGAATCCTGACTTTGCAGTAACTGAGAGAAAGCATTTCCTGGGGTGGGGGAAATCCTGCACAGGGTGCAAGTGCTCGTGTTTTTACTCCATCCAGATGAGCAAGGCTTTGCCAGCTGGCTGATATGAAGAGGAGCTGAGCCTTCTTCTTGCATCTTTTCCAGTTTATGGTAGTGAGTGCGGGAAGAGGCAGGAGAGAAGGGAAGGGGATGCTGCACTTAGAACGTGAGAGTTCACGTGTGATAAGCGTTGTGGGAAATACACAGAAGTCCTGGCCCATGCCTGATTTCCAGACAGAGCACGGGAGCCCTCACAGCCTGCAGTTCCCAAGGCAGCTGAACACGACGTGTGCCCAGCAGTGAAACCACTGACACTGGCTGCTGCACTGGCCCATTCCCACCCAGAGTGGAACCCAGCTCTCCTCAGCTACATAAAACTCAGATATCTGACCTAAGAAGGGCATCGTGGCTCCCTGCAGAAAGTTGTTAGCTCCCCCCTACCCCAGCAAAGGGGTTATCAGCTCATTTGTTTTAGAGCTCTTGGAACGGGATGAGGATGGTGCTCTCTGTGACTGCCTACACCTCTCCTGGCTGACTCTTCCATTTGCTAAGGAGGATAAATGCCTCTGAATGAAACTCAGAAAAATACTGAGAGCATTTTGAATTCCCCCTGTAGAAAGCAGATTGAGGGCAAATTTAGCTCATCCACCCACAAGATGGCAATCCTTGCTTGATGGGGAAACCCTCTGTTCCTTCTTCCTATCCCAGACCTTGCAGGGGGGCTTTGCAGCTCTCAGTGAGGGGTGTCTGGAGCTGGAAGCCCAGCAAACAGAACAGATTGAAGGAAACCAGGCTGTGTTAATTTATCCTGGGGTCTCAGCTCTTCCTAAATCAGCAGTCTGTGCCTTCAGCCACAGCCTGCTTGCGTGTTCCTATATATCAAATGAGAATGAAATGTTGACAGAAAAGCTGAATTTCATGCACTATTTCAAGAAGAAGCCTGGTTGAAGAGATGTCAAATTTAAGTGTCGCACTTCCTCCAGCTCCCCCATTCCAGTGGCAAACTGGGGCACAGTCAGCTTTCCCTAGCATAGGGCAGGGTGTGCAGGAGCTGGGGTGCTGTGCAGACTCAGGCTGCTGGCCAGGCACAGCCAAAATGCAAAATGCCCTGTGCCCTCCATGCACTTGCTTTGTATGGGCAAGGAGCTGTTGTGCATGAGAGATGAGAGCTGCAAAGGAGGCAGGTCAGCACTCTGGCGAGGGTCAGTGCTATTTCAATGGCTGGAGATGCTCTAATTATAGTGTTGGGAAGGCTGGAAGCTGCCAGGTTCGATATGGGAATAATGTGACAAGGGAATTGCAGAGTAAAGACACTTGTTGTTTTGTTCTTGGTCGCTTAACTCAGGGACAAAGCCTTTGAGGCGGGAACAGCAAATTTAAGGTTATAATTCAGTCCCAGGAATACTGAACATATATATATAATTAGAGAGAGGAAAAAAAAATCAAGGCAGCCTTGTGTTTATTGACTGGCTCCATCTCCTGTGCTTTTGGCAGAGTGTGTTTCCAGCTGAGCTCCAGCCAGTTGACTGGGCGGTTAAATATCCTTCAGCAGCATAAACAGCTGAGGAAGCCCTGCTGCTCACTCACACGCAGAGCCTTTGGTGGGTGCTCAGGCAAGTACATGGCTTTATTTATATCACACTACTCCTCTCTGCTACCTGCTCCACACTCTGCTCTGCCTCGCTGCAAAATTTCGCAGGGCTGCTCTTCGGTGTTATGGGATTTATAGAAGCATTTCCCATAGGTTTTATGATCTGATTATTCTTAGGGTGCTTTCCCTGGATAGTTTGCACTGCACAGCCTGCAGAAGCCTTTGCTTGAAGCATCTCAGAGCAGTCACCTGCCCCTGGTAGCAGGCGAATTTTAGGAGGTGGGATGAGCAGTGAGTTGACCCCAGCACTGAGCTCTGCTCTTGCATTTATGAGAGGGCGAGTCACTTTGCAACCTGGTGCCTCCACTTCCCATCCTGGTAGACAGGAAAAACAGTACAGAGCCAGTTGAGTAAAATATTCTCGGACACTTTGACCAACACAGCAATCAGAAATGAGAAATAGATCCCTCGATATCACTCACAATCCACCTCCTGGGACTGCTGCCCTCTTCTTGCCTGCACCAGCTTTCCCCGTGCCTCGCTGTTCCGGGCTCTCCCCATTTCAGAGACCCTCGTGCCTCTATGATACACCTCCACCTCTCCTGTGCTTCAGCAGCCTCTCCTCCAACTACCTTTTTTCACAAGCTCAGTGGAGCATATTATCTCCATTTTCTTGCTCCCCTCCTCCAGGGATTCCTCCTGTTAATTACTTCAGCCTAGGCAGCTCCCCATCCCCTCTCCCGTGCCCACCACAGCAGCCAGGGCACTGCCTGCTCCCCCATGGGGAGCTCAGTCAGTGATTTCCCCCAGCTATTCCTGCTTAGGAGAGAGGTTGTTTATTTCCCATTTTTTTCTGTAGTTATGTGAACATTCACATCATGTACAGTGGTGACTTTTTTTTAATTAAAAAAAAAAAGGGAAGAGCTGGCAACCAGTATCTGGTGTAATGCCAGAGTGCTGGAGAAGCACTAAGGACAAGTTTTGATCTGTTTACTCTGATACTGCTCCTCAGGCAGGGATCAATCCCTTAAAATCAGAGACACTGTAAACAATTTACAGTAAATACAGCTAAAATCAAATACACTGATACTCTTTCATTTTATCCAAGACAGGGTTTAGTCAAATCCAAGCCAAATTTATCCCAGATGTAACTCCAGTAACAGCAGTAAACATTGGACCAGAGAGGAACTCAGTTAATTTGCTTTACCTTACCTTATTTATGGAAACGGCAAAACTGCTAATGCAAGCAAAACTGCAAGGGAAGATACAAGCTCATAGCAGTCCCCTCTCCATGGCCACATGGCTATTTGTGCTTTTTTTCACTCTATTTACAAATTATTAAGCATATTGACCACAGCTCCATGTTTTGAAATCAAGAATGCAAAGAATCCATTTTTATTACTTTATTAACCTTTTTTGTTTAACCTGGTAATAAAACTACTCAGCTGTGTGGTGAAATCTCAATTAAATTTGCCTCTCCAGGAGCCACAGAATCAAATGCTCTAGTAGTTATCGAAGTTGGTTTCCCTGTAAAAGCTGTGCTGTGTTATCAGATTCTGTTATTCAGTACATAGATCCCTGCTTCCCAGCAAGCATCGTTTCAGGAGGTGCTTTAAAAGCTTTCGGGCTCTCCCAATGATTGCTTGGCTTTTCTTTCACAGCAATTACAGTCTCTTCATTTAATTTCAATGGAAACTTCAGTGTTTTAGACCTTGCCCATGTAGCTGAATGCTCATCTCTGGATCTTATTTCCAGTCCTCAGGAGGACCGGTTTTGATGACCTCGTCTGATTACAGCATCTTTGACAGCTTTAAAGGAATTTGCCCTGGGGAAGAAGACAGCTGCTGCTCCGATGAGGGATTTTTCTGAGCAGGCCTCCCAAGCCAGATATGTCAGTGTGAGATGCTGCCCACATTTTTTATCGTGACCAACAGGTACGTCTAAAAAAGGTTGTGTGTTCTTGGCTACATAGGCCAGTGTGGAGAGAGCCTCTGTTGTTAAACTGCTTAACCTGTTTCTGTCAAAACACTGCAGCTTCTTGGCTTCTTTTCCCTTATGTTCTGTATTCAGCCTCTCTGAAAACTGTGGGCCAAGTCTTTTATTTGGTGTGAAGTGGCATTGCTCCTTCAGTTTATACAGACTGCAGGGTAGGAACAGTCTCTTTGCCAGTATCTGCAGCTCTTGTACAGCTCTGGTCTTAAAGACTGATGAATTTGAGCACATTATTTATGAACAATAGTAAACCCTTACTAGGAGCTGCAATAAACTATCAGACTTTTTAGAATTGAATCAGTATAAAAGCAATATGATCATTGGTTCCTCTTCAGCCCATTTTTTCATGAATGTTGAGAACAAGATTAACAACATTTCAAATTCCAAACAACCCATTTTACCTCCAGAAGGGAGGTCTGATCTGCTTAACATGGTGTGGATCAGGAAAGCTCCATGTTCCCTTCCTAATGACATTCCCAAACCTGGGAATTAAACTCTGTTTTGCTCATATAAAGCACCTAGAGTGAGTAGGTCATAATTCAGACAGGAATGTTTTGCAATAAATGATCTTGACAAGTATCTGAATTTATAAAGTTCTATATCTTCATCCTGGAGCAGCTACTTTACTTTTTGGGGAGCAAATAAAATAAAGATTTCAGATGAGAAGGCCAGAACTACCACTGCATGAACTGGGGTAGTGCCCAAGATTCGGGAGAATTCATCCCCAAGACATCTTCAGCCTTGGTTTTGTAAAAGAGATAAGTAGATGGCTTGGAGTTCTGAGAGGTGTTTGGTACATGGAGCACTAACTTCTCCTCTCCAGTGCCAGCCCATTTCCACCACATGCTGCCCCAAAATAGAACTCTGAACAGACAAGTAAAGGTGACAGCTACCAGTGCCACCTGCTCCAAATTCTCCAAGTTCCCTTTTTCCCACTCTGTATTTTTTATTTATTTATCATATTTTTANACTTTAAAAAAAAAAAAGAAAGCAGTGTCATTTTGATGCCTAGCAGTTATTTGATTCGTATTTGGTAAAGGCAAAGGAGCTGAAGGTGTCCCTTCTGAAATGACAATGGGGAGCACAGAAGAGAGCAAACCCACCAGCTTTGATTAACTTGGCACTTCTTGGTCTACGTCCCTGACACTGATGCTGGCTCACACTGGATCCTCTTGAAAGACATGACAGAGTGGTGGCTGCTGGAGCATCCCTTGTTAATAACCTTTTGATGGGCTGTCAAATACACCACTGAAGAAGCTGACACTATTTCCCAGTTCTGGCATTATCCACACAGCAAGTAACAAAGCTTGCCAAAAGCAGGAGTGTCAGGAAAAGGTGTTTCAGGTCTACAGCCTCAGAAGTGTCACAGAGGCAGGAGACAACTTCTGGGAAGAAGAAGTGGTGGTGTCACTTTTCCATCATTTTCACTTTAGAGCAAAGAGCCTTTTGGCCCAGTATCCTCCAGAAAGGATCTAATATTTTCCAGATTTCCAATACATAGGGAGAAATGCTAACAATAGGTAGGAAGTATAGGAACAATCCAGTCTCAAACCTTCTCCCAGAAGTGCTTGCTAGAGTGGATATAATGCATGAAAGAGCGAATGCAAGACACTGAACTAGCTCTGTGTACCCAAAAGTTTTGTTTTTGTCAGGGAACAGCCATGTAGTCAGAATCACATAATAGACCAAGAGCTCATCTTCCATGCTCCTCCCTTCAGACACTACTATTGCAGCATCTCCACAGCTGTCCCGTGAAGCTTTATTCCTTGCTTTTGCATTTCTCTGGCTTTAAAAGAAAAGGCAAAGTAATTTCCATTGTTTCATTGAGGAGACTGATTGAAAGGCTCATACATTTGAGATGATGAAAAATATGCCGATAAAAACGCTCCACATCAGAAAACAAAAATGCATTTGTTGAAGCAGAGATGATTCTGACCAACATATTCATTTAAGATGAGAGGTTTTGTGGTCCTGAACCGAATTTCTGATAAGAATGGAGAGAATGGGGGAGAAAGAGAGAGAGCTGAGCTGTTAGAAGGCAGCTAATAAGAAGCTGCATCCTAGGGGCATTGCACTTGAAGGTTCTGATTCAAACCTGCCAGGGGTCAAAGCTGGACCCTGGTTTCCCATTCTATTCTAAAAGCACATCCTGCTCTCAGCTACCCCATTGTAAGACATAAATTGTCTTGGTGTGAGCAGGACCCTCCAACTCTCCTGAAGGAATGCCTAAGGATGCTCTTGCTTTGGAATGAAAGCACAACTTAAATATTCAGCTTGCCTCTGCAAAATCTAACTGGCTTTCAACCAGACTTATCTGTGTAGCCTAATGCCAACAAGTGTACTTTGATGTTCTGCCTGAATTTTCCCTTGCTTATTTTCTTTGCCTCAGCTTAAACTGAGATGCAATTGAATATAAGCTCCAGAAGCACTCGGCCAGTTTAGGAAATGGTACCAATTACTTTTTTGTTAAACCTACTTGTTTTTCTCTGAAATCACCAGTCTCCAGGGCTTGGAGAGGTGGAGGAGAGAGACTTACATGCTAATTAGAAAAACAAATATCATCATTAATAGACTTAACATTAATGTAAAGCAGCTGCCAATGACAGAGGGATTTGCCACTTTCTTCTTATAATCTTTATCACCCAATATGATCATCCAAATGCTTTCCAATTCATCCTTTTTTTAACTCATTTGGGCTTTTGTTACACTTCAATCTGCTCTTTTCTCAATTTTCCTGTTCTTCTTTCATGTCATTAATCTAATCTAATCCTCTTCCAAGGTGACACTGCAAATGGAGCTCAAAAGCATTTACATCAGTGCCCTCAAATCGTGTTATGGAGTTGCCTGTGTCTGGGTGCTTTGTGATTCCCTTGGCTTCTTCCCTTCCCATTGCTGTCAGCCCTGCTTGCTGCCCCTCTCGGGGCCAGTTGGGCATTAATAGCTGCCAGGTTTCTAAAATCCTTTTTAGAGGAGACACAGTGGCTCACAGAAGTCAATTGGAGTCTTTTGATACCTGGGATTAAGACAAGACCAGTAATCCCCTTTTGAGGCTATACCCTGCGGTCATCCCAGCTGGATTTCTCCTCAGGTCAATGCTCACCTAGGAAAGTGGGCAGGAAGCCCCAGTGAACACAACATCAAGTGCAGAGTGGGGTCTGCTAAAATAGAACTCCTCTCCTGAGGATGATTCCACTTCCCTGGTTCTCAGGGGGGTTTCTTTGCATGCCTTTTCTCTTTTGTGCCAACTTAGATGTCCTCCGGCTGGCAGTGGGTTTCTCCTCATTCATCTCATGGCTGATGGCAGCCCTGCCATCAACAGCAGCCCAAATGCCTTAGGCAGAGGTTCCAGTTCTACTACTTTTTGTTCCTAAAATACAATGAGCATGTGACAGAAGCTGACTCGGAATGACCTCGCTCGCTCCAGCCCTGTCCATCTCCCACATCCCACATCAATAGGACTGATTTGGAATCAGTGAGCCAACAGCAGATATTAGCATTTGGTTACTTGGTAACTCCTATTCAATCAATACATACTTTACATTTAAGGTCCCAGTGACAGGATGATCAGAACAAATTTGAAAATCTCAGGTGGAATAAACCTAATGGCTATGGGGCATTTCTAAAATAAAAATGTATGTTGACTCACAAATAATAGCTTGGCTGCAATCTCAGGAGTCTAATTATGAAATGGATGTGGAATCATTCTGTAATTATTTAGAAAGTTCATTTCAGCAGCCAGAAATTCTCTCTGTGTTTACTATATATCATCACAAGTCCTCTGTGGTTATTTGTAACATCTACCGGGAAAGACTCATGAATAAGAGAGGCAATTTTAAGAAATGGAGACAGATCCATGCCTTTTATAAGTCAATGGACTCATGCCAGG
Organism: Daphoenositta chrysoptera; assembly: GCA_013397915.1. Taxonomy (NCBI): domain Eukaryota; kingdom Metazoa; phylum Chordata; class Aves; order Passeriformes; genus Daphoenositta; species Daphoenositta chrysoptera. Next base: position 14,084 of record VZRO01008265.1, on the reverse strand, counting down.
GATGAATTGAGACCAGCTTTCTTAACAGAGTTAAATCACTTCCAGTCAGTCCAAATAGAGCAGAGATTGCTCTGCCCTGCAGCAGGGCTGTTCTCACCATAATGCAAAACCTACAACACCTCTGCTAACTGCTTCTATCTTTGCCTAGAAAAGAGCCCAGTTCAAAACCAGTACAAACTTGTGCACATTGTGGATTTTAAGCTGGTGCCACAGCTCCAGGATGATGATCATCACTTTGAAGGACCTGATACATGGTCCCCCTGTACTTGGCACTGGTGAGACCACACCTTGAATTCTGTTTTCAATTTTAAGCCCCTCACTACAAGAACAACATTGAGGTGCTGGAGCAAGTCCAGAGAAGGGCAACGGAGCTGGGGAAGGGGCTGGAGCTCAAGTCTTATGAGAAGCAGCTGAGGAAGCAGCTCCAGTTTAGACTGGAGAAAATAAGGCTCAGGGGAAACCACATCACTCCCTACAACTGCCTGAAAAAAAATTGTAGGTGGGGGGTGTTGGCCTCTTCTCCCAATTAACAAGAAATAGAGCAAGAGGAAATTACCTCAGATTGCACCAGGAGAGGTTTAGATTGGATATAGGGAAAAATTTGTTCACCAAAAGGGTTGTCAGGCAGTGGAACAGACTGCCCAGGCAAGTCGTTGGGTCACCGTCCCTGGAGGTATTTAAAAGACATTTAGATGTGGCACCTGGGGACATGATTTAGTGGTGGCCTTGGCAGTGCTGGGTTAATAGTTGGACTCACTGACCCTTAAGATCTTTTCCAACCTAAAATATTCTGTGATTCTACATCTGCAAACAAAGCCACGGTTCTGCCTTCAGAAGTGAGTTCTGTTGTGATGGGTCAGATGGCCACATGCAATAACACCACCTCTAATCCAATTTTTACAAAGGAGAGCAATCCAGGCCCACAGGTCCTGGATGAATGGCCCCAGGTCTGCCTACCTGCATCCACGGGGTACTTGCAGATCTGTGTGAGCAGGAAAACTTCCAGCACAGGGTAGTGACAGCTAAGGGCAGAGAGGTCCCACCGGGAGGATAATCCTGTGGGTCCTTCATGGAGCACCACAGGGATTGTTGTGCTGCACCTTGCACTGACCACAACTGCCCTTCCTTGGGGAAAAACACACCTGGATACACAGCTCTCTGGGCATCACAGGAACTGACAGATATACAGGAAAGAAAACGGATTGCTTTCATCCTGGCTGGCTGCACACACCCAGTGTTACCAGACCGTCTTCCCATTCAGTGCTCTGTTTCCATTATGCTTTGTTGTTGATCTTTTTATCCCCAGCTCCACAAAAATGCCTCATTTTGGAGTGACCGCCAAAAAAAAGATTAATCATGGCCCTTCTGGATGTGGAATGGAAACATGCCGTCCAAAGAGCTTTTTTTTGTCTTGAGGCTGGGATTTACACGGTGCTTCCTTTGCTGGAAGGTTGAGGAGAAGAAATGGTGCTGTATGACATCTCATGGGTGTCCCACAACTTTCAGCAGTAAATCTGTTTCTCCAGAGGCAGAAAAAGGAAGGAGGCAACAGCTAATTATACTCTGTGGGGCAATTTGCTGTTTTATTTCCTGATGTACTCCCTGACTAGTGGAAAATCACTCTTGGCAAACACAAAACTTACCCTGCTTCCAAAAGGTGCATCTCTAAATTTTTAATCAAGAGTACACAGAACCACGAAAGGTGGAATATTGAACAAAGGCTCAATTGACACTCTGGAAGTTGAGGAAGATATGGAAGACTCCTCTCTAATTTATTTATTCCTTTTCTGTTCTGTTATCCTGATATGCTGCTTCCAGTTACCACTGCACCCCGCACTGTATGGTATTACGTGATTTTGTTTTCAGATTGTTGGAGATAAAGTTACTTCATTATTAATATATATGCACTGTGCATATCCATAAATATTGAATATATACGTGTGTGTAAACCTACTGGAAGTGTTAATAGTTAAGATAAACGAAGTCCATTATTGCAATGAGTGACTATTTCTATGACCCTATTTGCAATAAAAGCAGATTCAATGATATGAGAAAATTGCTAGGTTTCAGAATAATTGAACCAGGCCAGACGAATCCCCACAAAGGCATCATTTACAAAGTACTTTGCTTGTCTAAAATATTTATTCCTACAGAAGGAAATGGAAAAAGAGTTCATATGGTTACACAGCTATCCTCTGAGTGTAAAATTGTTTTATCATGTTATGTTTATTTCCTAGACATCTTCCACTGGGGTATTGCAGAAAAAATACTGGCTGTGCAGTTAATTCCTTTGTGTGGACTGTTCATATTTATTCTCTGGGAAGTCAATCATGTTTTGTTTGGGCTTGTTTTGTTTTTCTGCTGAGCAAACACTTAAGCAACCCTTTTCTTGTAAAAACTTATTTGCATATACAATGTGCACCATTCAGTGTCGGTGCTACACAGAGAGTGGAAATGTTTTTGCTTTCCCTCCTATGTACCATGGGAAGTAGTGGAGTTCTTGATGAAAATGTTGGTGTTGCTCTTTAAGACTGCAATATATTGCTCGTGTTTAAGGATTACATCAGTGGTAATAGATAATTTTAGTTTGTCTTGTATTGAAAGCCTGGATAGATTTTTACTATTAAATGTTCACAGCAAAATGCTTCCAAGCAATCTACAGACAAAGAATTACTCCCAGCAATTATCCACTGAATAAATCTGAATAATGAATACATTCACAGAAGTCACTATCTATTTGTGAACAATTAGCTGAAAGAAATAGAGGTGACACTCACAAGCTAAATAATTCATTTATTAATTATTTGTCCAGCTTTGTTTCTGACATATGTTGCATGAAATGAGATCAAAGCTTAGGTGAAAAATTACTTTAAAAAGAAGGGCAATATTAAAGGAAATTCTTACAGCTTCTAATGCAGAAATCATCCCACTATTGTAACTATTATTTATTACCAGTGACTTCAGAGGTTAGAGAAGTTATTTTCCTGGATTCTTTTACTTTAAGCATTAGGCTATGTTTTATTCCTAACATATATCCAATTTTAGGTTGTTAAACTACAATCAGAAGCACTTAGTACAAATGGAGCTGTCCCTGTTATGAGATTTGAACTCCTGACATCTTTATCCACTGGAACTTGAGTGCCCAGGTAACTACCAATTATTCAAGCATTTACAATCATTACTATCAATATAATTAGCACGTCTTGAGATAAAAGTGAGAATGCCACTATGAAATTATCATTCCTGGCATTTAGATAGCAATCTTTCATGAAAACATTTATGAGCTGCCCAGTTATTTTTCAATCAAACGAACAAAAAAATTGTTTACATTTAAGGGGAATCTAGAACTGAAAAGAAATAGTTTCTGGCAGCAAAAGTTATAAATGTTGTCTCCATATGTCCATTTCTTGAAAACAACAAATCCCATTGCCTTTCCCATTTGGGTTTTTTTGAGAAATTATCAAAATATCTTTAACCAATTATTTAGAAAACCTTGAAACCCTCCTTTCAACAAAGCCAGGTTCAGTGAAAAAGACAGGAACAAGGTTTTCACTCAGGTCTAAAAGTTGGCAAGCTCATTGCCACGCTCTACAGGAATAAGAGGCTGCACAAGACCTTCTTATGTGCCTTGCTGGGTGACACAAGTAAAAATAAATGAGACTATTCCCATGGAGAAAGCCAAAGCTAGATGAGGACTAGAGTTTGACTTCCCTCTTCCCACCTGCATCAGTTTTTCTGGTCAAAACAGGCAGGTAAATTCCTTCTTACGTGCATTAGTAGTAAGGGATTATCACAACAGGAGGCAGGAGGAGCCAGAGAAGTCAGGGACCGTGGTTTGACAGGCTTTGTCACCTTTCTGTCTAGGATCTACTGTGAACAAAATTTTGAAGAATGCCTTTTGCCCACCAAAAGCCACCCGAGATATTCTGAAATAACTTCTGGCGAACACTTGCAGGACGCAGCAGAGAGGGGATTTTGGGAGCATTTCACAAGGCCTGCAGCTGTGAGCTGGTTTCAGCATGAGGAAAAGCCCTCCATCACCCCAATGCACAGGAAAGAGAAGGTAAGGTCACTCTCTCCAGGGGGCTTTGGGATGGGGTGCATTCAGTGCAGAGCCCTAGACCAGCAAAATCTGTTCCTCTCCACGTGGATACTGATGGGATTAAGGGCAGGCTTGAGGACAGCAGACCCGTGCAGGGGCTGAGCTGAGGGAAGGCAGCGAGTCCTGAGGGGGCTGCTGACCCCACATCAGCCACAGAAGCCTCCTCTGCTGCTCTCTGTTCTCTGGGGGAGAACCCCAACCCTTTCCATCTACTCATCCATTCCCCACATCCCCGAAAGGAAGGTTAAATAAGCAGTGAAGCCCACAGAGCATCTCTGCCCTCTGGTTCCCAGTGCCTGGATGAGCATCTTGCAACCCTCACTGTGCTGCAGAACAAGGGCCAGCCTAAACATGCCATGGAAATATCCATCCAAACACTGCTAAAAAACCAAACCATGTACATTACACATGGCACTGCAAATAAATAGCTTCAGGAAAAGAAAAAAAAAAAAAGAAAAAGGCACAAGCTTGTGCTTGCAGAGACAGTAAACCAGTGTATTTCAGCAGTCATGGCAGGTATTTCTGACTAAAAATTGTATATTTGATGATGCCCAGATTTCAGCATTTGACAAGGGGCTGTTAAAGCCTCTTGAACAGTAAATCACCTTTCTTTCTATCAATAACCTTATTATAATATGAGTAGAGATGTCAAATGTTTAAATCCCACTTTATTACTATAATAATGGATTTAATTTATAAAACATATAAAGTGAGGCCATAACTGTTCTGGAGGGAGATATCTGTCATCCCGCTATATTTATATAATTTCCTGATGGCTTTACCCACATATTTTGAATGGAAGAAGGATTAAAAGCAGTCCCACTTGCAAGATTTTTGTCATTGGGAACGGCTTCTGGAAAGGAAACCAACATGATCACAGAAATGCAGCAATTGTTATTAAAAAAAATCCACCCTTAACTTCCCATCCATACACAATAAATATGTTGGTGTTTATCTGTGACTTGCTCCATTCAGGCCCTCTCCCGCTGCCAGAAAAGCCCTTCTTCCAGCTGCACAATCAGTATTATCACTATGTGCTATTTTTGGCTCCTGAGTGCATCTCACGTAGCGTCATCCTTCCCACGCCAGCCCTGGTGTGAAGGGTGGGAACTCTTCTTTCCCCTCCCTTGTCCTCCCTTGCCGCTCCCGTCGTCAGCTCTGTCCCCACTGCAGAGGGGTCTCCGGACACTTTTCCCTCTTCCTTCCCATTTTCCTGGGCAAGAGGCTTTCCATCCAAAGCTTCACGTGGGAGGCTTCATGTTGACATCCAGAGTACATGTCCCAAATATGTCCTGCCTCACTTTCTGAGCACAGTGCCAAGGAGCTGCCGGTAAGTAATCTTCTGATGGGTGATGGAGTCCCTGAGTCCAGTGCCTGGAGCTTGTTACAAATGGGTTGTTTTTGGGGTTGTACAATTTCCCAGCTATCACTTTGGTAGGTTTCCAGCTCTTGTCACGGGATGTTAACACCAGGTTTCTGTCTGAGGGGACAGTGCTTTGTTTGTTCTGACGCTTTGATTTCCGTAAGTTATTAAAGTCTAGTAAATATCGTAAAATCACTTCCTTTTTAAGGTCTTCCTTGGCTAGGTGCTATCCAACCAGCTAGTTGTTTAATGTTTTTCTCTTCTGATGTGATGTCACTGCTAAGTGTTTGGAAAAGCTCATAGGAACAACAGCTTCATTTGGAGTTAGAAATCTCTTCAAATATAAGGTTCAGTGTCGTTGGCTGTGCCACAGGAGAAGCCCTCATAGCTATAACCACCCCTAGCTTGAGCTAGGCTGTGTCTCCCTAAACCTGTTTCATTTTACACAGAATAATCAAATATTCATTATGTGAGTAAGTGTGTGTGTGTGGCTGTCAGGGAGTGATTGGGGTACTCACCTGGTAGATGAGAGACCCTGTTCCCAGTGACCGCTCCAATGAATATTTAAGTATTACATATTAAGTATTCATTGGAGCAAGGATAGGAGCAGACTTCTGCCACCCCCAAGGGAGCACCCAAACACCAGGCTGTAAAGTCATTCTTTCTTTCTTTAGCTCAATGAATATTTAATTATTCAAGGCCAAACAAGACAGCTTCAGTGGCAGAGACTGAGATTCCCTGCTCCGGTGTGCACCATAGCTTTGTATATAAGAGATGTGGCTTTGTGTTTCTTTGGAGTTAGAAAGAAGTTAAATCCAGGTTTCCCGTACCCTGAATGGGGCTTCCAGCTTCTGAGCTGCTGAATAAAAACCCTGAACTCCAACACACACTGTCCACAGCCATGAGACAGAGGTGGTATGACCCCAAGATCAGAGAAAGCATCCTTATCGGTGATGAGATTGGTTTTATGAATCCCTCAGGAGAAGGAATCAAAGCTGAAGACATTCCTAGCCCCATGACAGTCCTGCTGGCTATGTAATATGCCTTTCTGAGGTTATCCAGAATGTGATGAGTAAGAAAACCTATTTATCCCCTTTACTCTGGGGTCTGATAGCCCCGGACCGTAGTTAACGGGACCTAATCCTGCTTCTGCAGTCCAAGGAGTGGGTGTGTAAAATGGTGAGTGTGGGGAAAACATCCAAAGAGAAAAGGCAAAGCAAGGGTATTTGGGTCTAAAAAATGACAAAAGTAGGTAATTGAGGAGTAGCAAGACCAAAGCAAGGAGAAAAATATGGAATAAGCAGCAGGCAATCACTGAGCGGGGAAACAACAAAGAATGGGGGGAAAAGGGAGCAGGGAAAGTGACCAGAAGAAATAGTACCTTTATCTAACAAAGAAATAAAGGAAAGAGATGGAAAGGGAGAAGATTACTTCAATCTTAAAAATAAAATGGGAAGAATCTATGCCACTCACTTAGATCTTTAAAAAGTAGAAAAATTGCTATCCGCTCTCTATTTCCAGAGGACAGTGGGTGTCTCTGAACCAAGATGTTTTGGATTCACTTTGGGCAGTTGACTGTGAGAGCATTCCTATGCAGAACAGTGACTTATTACTGTTATTTCAGCTCTGTTTCTTGTCATTTTAAAGAATCCACAGCATTCTGATTCTGTTGTCAAAGACTGAATGTGGTTTCCAAGCAAAAACCAGAGCAACAGCGTAATTGTGATATCGAAGTGCAAATAAATTCCCTTCTTGTACCCATCAGGAGTGTCCAAACCCAAGTCAGCTGCATAGTCCCAGTTGTTGAAATGGCAACACTGAATTCTGAATAGAATTGCTCAGCTCAGGACATCTCAAAGGTGCTCCAAATGATATGGTTCATATATTTCATATCACATTTATGTCCTTCTAAGAATAGCCCAAGGCTGTTGAGCAGCCACCTACAGCAAATGTTTGCTACAATTTAGAGAAATCCTTTCTGAACACTTTGCTGCCAATTGCTTTAACTGACCTTTTCCCTGAGAATACAGCTTTAGAGTACTGCAGGTCTATGGCAATGTAGGAATGTCCCCATTGTCTTGCTGTAAATATTACAGTGGTCTGACTATGTCCAAGCAGACGTGTTTCACATCATGCCCTTCGAGGGACATAGTAACACATCCACAAAAGATCAAAACTTCACCCTGATACATTAACCCTGTTTGAATGGCCCCGTGTTTTGTGTTTTGATCACCTCTTCAGACAGATGACAGTAGCTATCCTCCTTCCATACTGAGGAAAAGGCCACCTGTGGACCAAGCTGTGGGGGAAAAGCGGAGAGCAGAGAGAAGGGTTCGATTTCGTGAGCCTGAAGAAGTCATTGAACATGGTATGCTGAAGCTATCAGGATCTTTGGCATGACCTTTCTAGCTTTTAACATCCACTCTGTCTGTCCACATCAGCTTCCTCCTCTGATAATGGGATTTGTGATTTTCAGCTCAGCATGGAGCAGAGGATGGGTGATTTTTGCTCTGTGCTCTGCAGAACTGCACCTGGTCCATTTGCCTGCCTGCCCTGGGAGGAAACAGGCTCCTGCTCACCCTCAGCTGCTGTCACAGTGACCTCCCTGATCCACAGGGATCATTGGAGACCACGGGCCTGGCTGAGCCCCAGGGCTTCCCCAGAACAACCTTTCCACTCAGACCAAATTTAAACATAATTATGTCACTGTGGGTAACTAGGATGCCACAGAATACAATAGCAGAGGTAGCCTAGCAGCCAGGATGTAATAACTTATGCCAACAAAGGCACCCAAGGACTGGCACATCTAACAAAACCTCTGGTCTTTTCATTTGTGAGCCAAAATTCTGCAGGTAGGTGAACAGGGAGTGACCTTCAGCACAGGTCTGGCACAAGGATCCAGTTTGCACTTCTGCATGTGCTATATGCAATATCAAATAAGAATTGGTGTTACCTTCTGACTTTCCCAAACTGATCCAACCAAGAAAATTGTATTTATTGGTAGACAGCTAAAATTTTATGGGTTTGTTATGCCAGTTGGTCAAAACACAGGTGGCAGAAAGGTAAAATTTCTATGTCAGCCACCTGTTTAGACTGCTCCAGCTTCTGAAAATAAGGCTTGGCATCTGCTGATGTGTCTATAAACAGAACTCTCATTTGTTAGGCAATATATTGTTTGGGATGCCTCCTGAGGCACGAGGGGGAAGCTGTTTCTTGATAAGCTTGTTGACATGGCCTGGGCTTTCCCACCAAAACTGAGCTCCTGGAAAGGCTCAGTGAGTCAGCCCAAAATTCCTCAAAGTTCATCTGCCTGTTCAAGAGCAGGATTTTGATGGGAGTCAGTAACTCCCCCAGCTCTCTGCCAGAGTCCATGGCCCACATCAGCACTGGGAATGCTGCAGTCAGCCCAGCCCAGGGGACAGGCTGGTGTCCCACTGGCTCTGACTTCAGCAAAGCCCTGCTGGAACACGTGCAGGGAGCTGCCAGGATGGAGACGACTCTGACTCTTTTCCATGGAGACATGAGAAGAGTTCCAATCCATAATTAGTATTCTGTGTTGCAAGCAGTCTGTGATTTAGATTATTTGCTGTTTGTCCACACAATATTATTAGCATTAAGGCTGGTAAAATGAAGGTTTCTGGCACTACTGAATTTTTTCCATTCTATGGACTGTTCATCCTGGATTGTGTCTGGGCCCTGGCTGCCAAGCAGACACATTTCCAGGATATTGTTGATGAAAGTTAGTCTGACAGTGCTTTCTTAATTTTCATTCTCTCATCCTATTGGTCTAAATCCTTTTCTTTCTAGGAATTATGTGGAATAGGGAGGGTTTTTAACAGGAGCTGTTTCCTGACCTCCCTGCAACATCAGCAATCCTGCCTCTGAATTCTCCCACACAATAATTTTTCCCCACTTTCCTGAAGTGCACCTGCATCTGCATGTTTGCATGGAGTGGGTAGGTCCTCACCAGAGCCGAAAGTGGTGTAAGAGGTTGCCCAGCATCTCCAAGGTGACAGGCAATTTCAGAGACACTGCTTGGTTCTGGCTTTTCTTTTGCACCCTCTACCAAGAGACTTTTCCAGGCGTGTAAGAACATTTTCATTCTGTTTTCTAGTCATTTCCTGCTGTGACTACGTAGTGGGTAAGTTGAATTTTTCACATTATAACTGTGAGCCATCCATAGCATTAACCTCAGTTTGCTTTTGCAGCTGGTGGGATGCACTGTGCAAATATACCCTCCATATTCACAGCATTTTGTGCAGTCAGTGGTTGTTGCTTTTTCTTCTCAGCATAAACAGCACAAGGTGCTGATGAGGTCTGGTGCAATTTTAAACAAGACATCTAGTAAGACAAATAGTGGAAACAAAAATTAAATCCCTGAAGCTATTTTTAATTTACATATAATTAATATATTTTATGGCAATAGAATAGGTACAGGTTTCTCACTAAGATATGCAAGGAAAGCACCCCAAGCAAAACAATAGTTCTCCCTGCTGAGTTTTGTATGAGGGGAAGAGACAATTCATTTATATGCTGACAGCAGGGTAGAAATAATAAAAATAATAGGTTTTTTCTGGTTTTTGTCTGAGGCCTGGCAGAGGCCCCCAAGAAAATGTCTGTATCTGGATATTCTCATGATAGTGATCATTTCTAGAGGCCCTGGGCAACATCCAGCCCCTGCTGTAGGCAGTGCAGTGAAGGGAGATGAGTACATAAATACATGTACATATACACACACAGACCTGCAGTTTTGGGAGGCCAAAAAACCTCCCAGGGAGATGTCCCCACATCCCTCAGCCATTGCTATTGTCCAGGAAGAGGGGCTGTATGCTCATGACAATGGAAGCACCAGCTAAGGCTGTTACTGGGCTGGAAACAATGTACTGTACCCAGAAAAAGGCCTGGTGGAAAAGCAAATATCAAATATTCTTCACGGGGCAGTGGAAATGTGTATCCAAGGCAGGAACGAAAACGAAATCTCCTGTATCCAGGTCCAGTGCTTTTCTCAGATGAGTTGCCATGAGCCTTGGCACATGTCTGTGGCTGAGTGTGCTCTTCCAACAAGCAATTTAACTAACAAATTTAAGCATTAAATTTCTAATTGTAATCTAGAAAAGCAAATTTGAATTTCAGCACATAACTGTAGTGATGGGCTGAAGCTGTTGTGAGCACAGCTCATCACTGTTTTGCAGGTGGAATTACTCTTCCACTTAATTTTTTTTCTGTTCATGGATTGACTGTATTTCCTAACTGAGAGGATATAGGGAAAGGCCAGTTTTACATTTGAGATCATCCAGAAATTTCACGTGGAAAGTAACATTTTCAAGATTGAAGCAGGTTACAAGAGCCTCATAATAAAAGCATATTCATGAAAAGCTGTTCAGCTGCCACAGGAAGGTTCCCCTGCTCCCATGTGTGCTCACCAGCCGAGCCCCACACTGGGAAAGGCAGGTGGGCACCCAGTCAAGAGCTGTAGCCTGTGGTGTGGGAAATCTCACAAGGGAAATGCCAACTCCCAACTCACAAATCTCTGCAAAACCAGAAAGTGGTGAGCAATTCCCTGGCTAAACACCTTCATATCAGCCATTCACAGAATAAGGCCAAATAAACAAATTTATAAAATCTGAAGTCTGCACATGGATAATTTGCAAACGGAAAGAAGGGCTAAATTCAAATGAATAAATTACTTGCTGCAAATAATTCACTCAGATCTATTATGGGACATTGATTTGGTTTCTGGTTAGCTATAAAATGACTGCCTATTAACATTTTACCTTTTCCCCATACACTTTTTGATACATTATTATGTGTTTCTGGCTTGGTTTTATGACTTCTACCTTCCTCTCTGTACATCTGTGTGACAGTTTAATTGACTGGTGTGTATTCCAGGGCTCGGAGTGGAAGCTAATTTAAATATGTTACAGCTAATGTTGGCCCTTTACCCATAATAATACACTCCACATTTTTATCTCTTTATTGATTATGTGCATATGGCAGGAAAATAGCTGCACACTATGGATTTTATTCAGGCATGAATTTGGCTTTATGCTGCATGTTTAATACTCTAAGTGCTTTATGAAATGGTGCCGACTGTGCAATGGCCACGCAGTCAGACAGAGCAGCCAGATCTGAATCAAACTGGGTCCCCAAGGCCCGGGGATGGATACAGGCAGGCAAGGACTGGGACACAGCTGTCAGCAAGCTGAAGGCAGCCCTCTGATTTCCACATGTGTGCTGTGCCTGACCTGTGGCACTTTAAATATATTTGGAAAATATTTTGAAGGCAAGAAATTTTTTTACAGTATCCTCCTGCTGAAGGGCAAGTGCAGAGGATGTTCTGGTGTAATTAGCACACATAGCACTCAGAGAGTGGTTAAAACAGCCAGAGCTTTCTGAACATGCCTCTTGGTTAATGGAGCCGTGTTTGGGTTCTTTCCATAGTTAGGAGGAGTCCCAAACAGGCTGAGTTACCAGGGAAAAGGACAGAATTCTACAGCTTCTCTCTTTTATGGAGCGTTTGTGAACATTAAATAATTAGACCAAGTAGCTTAATATTCTCCTAGTATTCAACTTAATATTTAGTGTAAAGGTACAAAATATAATTGCTGGAGGGGAAGTTGAGATCATGCATTAGCTATGCTAATCCTGTTCTTATTGTATATAATTAAACCCTTTAAATGCTCCATTAGATGATATCTTTCATACTCCCCACCCTCCATCAGGACGTGTGACTCACTATCACTTAACTGATGCCTACAGAAGTGCTCACCACCAGAGCCCTGCGTACCCTGCTGTTCCTAGAAAACTGGGACAAAGGCATCAGCAGGGGATCAAATTTGGGAAGTGTTCAAGATGGCACTAAAGTAATGCTGCTTTCTTTTTCCTCCTCATCACCGTTCAGCAGATGACAGGTCATCATCTGGATTGCCTGTGCTCCTGTGGCTCTCGTTTTGTGCAGTGCTGATCCTTGCTGTGAGTCTCTACTACACCAGCATGAAGCAAGATGTCAAAGTCCTGGAGGAATTTCAATCCCGACTTGTTATCTTCTTCCTTCATGTAAGGCACGTTGCTCAGAGATGCTGGACTTGGTTTATGAGGCAGTAGCAGCGTCCTCCAGCCTGACACTGCTAAGAAACATCAGTGCAAAACTCCCACTCTACTGCAGCCACATGCAAGGAACACATGAGCTTCCACCTCAAAGAGAAAGAAAATCACCCCTGCTGTGCACCATCCAGCAAACACTTGTTCTCCTTTTTCCTTCTTGGTTGGTTTTGGGGTTTTTTCCACATCAATGAACATTCATACTAATGCCTCGAGGTCCCACCAAACTCACACTCCACCACCCTGAACAGCAAACAGGTATCTGGATTTTGTCCCCCAGAGTTTATAAGCTGCTGATATGAGGAGCAAAAGCAGAGAGAGAAATACATTGATCTGTGCAGGCAGCAGTAAGCTCTGAAGTCTCATGGGTCTCAGGTCAAGGCTTTAGATACCAAACCACCTTTCTCCTCAACTCTCCTAAGAGTTATTCTGAAAAGGTTAAAATAAAGCTGACCTATTGCACAGACACTGCTCTGGTGGCCAAAGGCTTGGCAAGCTGCTATATTTATACACCTGAAGTGATTATTAGTAAAATCCCAGCAAATGGCTTTGTTTCCCTTCATGCATTTTTTAACTCCATGGGCAAAAGCTGTTTCTTAATGCTTCACTTGACTCCCAGCTGTGAAAAAGAACATGGAAACTCATTTAAACAGAAAATAGTTTATTTGCCTAACACAATAAATAGCAGCATTGAAACCCAGGTTAATCATCAAATCAGTAGTTTAGTCCTCTGGGTTTGATTCAGTCCATAAACCCCACAGGCTGACATACAAGATTTATGATAGTGCTTGTATTCAGACAGGGGCTATGCCTGGGTGTTCAAGGCCTTATATCATGGTAATATGGAAGGTGTGGGGTGCACAGTTCCTTTATCACTCCGTTGTCTCACCATACTATGCATTTCTCTGAAAGGAATCCTTTTAATGGAGATCGTGTGAAACGGTGCTCTGGGTGTCTGAGAGGAGAACAAATGACTGCAAGTTCATGAGCTTCAAAGAACCAGCACAGCCAGCTTTTTAGACCTTAGATTCTGCTCAGGTAGCACCTGATGTGTGATTGGGGTTATTTTGTATGGTAAGAATGACATCAGAACCTGTAAGAGCTGAAGCAAATGAAAAAGGGAAAAAAAGGGGAAAAGAAACCACTGCAGAGAAGATGAAGAGATGTCTGCAAGACCTTGGCTTGAATTCCCCTGCCATTGCAACCATCAAAAAGAAAAAATGGTGCTTTATTTTTAGTTATTTTTTTAACAGGGCCATACATCTGCCCCAGCAACCTTCTCCCAAGCAGCCCAAGGACTTTAACCAGGAGAGGATAAACAGAGACACAACATGCAACCTTTTCTCAGGAGAAGAGGGTGCACCAACTTGATGGAGAACAAGTCAGAAAAATTGCAGCCCAAGACAGAAGTGCCTTCAGTGGCTGCTCTCAGGTCCCTCCTATGCTTGTCAAAGCCACGGGTGTGGTTGCATTGGACACGAGCTGGCCTGGAAAACAGAGGGTGCTCCAGTCTGGGAA